>KZ857219.1:0-144641 GCA_003351005.1 Cystobasidiaceae sp. HBUAS51001
TGCCCGCCAGGACAGATGGCAAGCTTCGTCCGACATTCCCCAAGATCTCGATGAGGCAAAGCTCACAGCAGAGAAGGTGACAAGCAAAGTCTGAGCCGCTGGACGCTACTGGCCAAGCAAGATTTTAGCCTAAGTTCTCGCAGTAAGAGACATTGCTACTAGATCCGGTCAACGCAGGGAACAGCGCCTGACTTGAAGAGCAGAAAGCTCTCGACCCTTGAGCCATGTAAAGCAGTTGAGGACTTCGAAAAGAAGGCAGTCGTTGTACGCTGTCAAAGTTTCTGCGCAGTCGAGTGCACTACTGTTCGTACAAGAAGTCCCATTTCTTGTGGCCTGGCTGGATCAAACATGCGATCCCCTCTTGCCTGTCCCAAACCGTTCGAAACTCCAGCTGACATTCATGCTGACATCTATAGTACGAGTCCTTGTTTTCTGAACGAGACTCTCCCAAGCTTGTCATCTGACCTTGCGGAGCGAGATGGCCTCTGCTGTTCAGACTGATAGTAGGATAGGAACACAAAGCGAGCGTCTTTCTGAAGTGGAAACGGTCAGACAGGCGTCTTGGACCGGCCAGCTCGGTGTGGGACGTGGCAGACAGCGACAGGCGAGAAGACGAGCTTTGGCGAGCTGTCACTGTCAGAGGGTTCGGCGGTGAGCTGGAATCGATGGGACAAAACGACAGGTCAGCTGCAGTCAGGTGGGGTCTATCGTGTGATGTCATGACCGTCTTGATACTCCATCGTGGTGTGACGAAGAGAGCGAAAGCTAGAGCGAGTGAGGTTCAATGTGGCGCTCCATGCTGTGCTAGGCCCCTTCTGGCACGAGTTGAGAGCTTCAAGGTGGCACCAGAATCTTGAAAGAGAGAGAGAGGGAGGACTGACGGGTAGGGAGGGAGGTTTACAGCATGTTGAGTGGCTGTCTATATGGCCTTGCACCGCGTCTGCTTGCATCGCTCTCCTGCTGCTGCTCATCACCATCGCGCCCTGGCTCAATCAACCGCTGCGCTGTGTCGCCGCCACTGAAGAGTCCCAGCTAGGCAGCTGCTGCTCGTCGCTTGAATTCGCGACCACCACCACTCCATCTTCGCACACCCTCGCGCGTCCTCTTCATCTCCACTGTCACGCACGGCACGGCTCAGCTCCCAACAGCTGCTGCTGCTGGCCTGTCAAAAAGGGCCCGGCCTGCCCGCATTGTTGGCAACCATCAACAAAAAAGTCACCTGCAGGCAAAGCAGAGCGGGAGCCCGTCTGGACGCGCTCGTGACAGGCA
This sequence comes from Cystobasidiaceae sp. HBUAS51001, assembly GCA_003351005.1. Taxonomy (NCBI): domain Eukaryota; kingdom Fungi; phylum Basidiomycota; class Cystobasidiomycetes; order Cystobasidiales; family Cystobasidiaceae; species Cystobasidiaceae sp. HBUAS51001. The sequence continues at coordinate 1,270 of KZ857219.1, forward strand.
GAGCGGGGGAATTGGCAGCCTGAACGTCGTCGCCAATAGGCTGCCTTTGCCATCATGGCGCCCTCGTATCCCTCTTCCTCGTCCTACTCTGGTGGATCAGGCAGCAGACTCCGCCCTGCGAGCTCAAGGGCACTCAGCAGTCGCGCATCCTCGTCGCACCACGCCTCGAGCACTGCGCAGCTCAACCCTTTGCGCGCCCTAGCCATGCTCGCGGGTGCCAAACCCATCGAGGTCCTCGTCACTGGCTTCTGCATCGTTACCCTCGCATATTTCCAGCTCCTACACGCGGTCAAGCATTCTGAATTCCTTCAGCCATCCTCCTTTCTCTCGGATGCTTGGGGGCAGGCGTCGCTTCTGCACAAGAACACTGCACCATCTGCATTCACTACTGCTTCCGACAAGCCGACCTCCTCTGCTGCCGTCCATCTCGCACGCAACGAGCATGGCGAGTGGTCGCAGCTGCCCGATCTCGCCGCACAGGACGACGCCAATTCTCCTGTATCGACTACAACAACAACGCTCGTCCTCCAGCGCGTCCTCGTAGGCCTCGAATTTATTTCGCACGACGACGACCGCAACATTCTCGTCTACCCCGCGCACTCCTCTGCGCCTGTCCTCCTCGACAATGTCAATGCACAAGATGAGGCACATGCTGTTCCTGCTGAACACGGCCACTTTCTACGTGGCGAAGACAGCAACGCTTCTTCACGCTACAAGCGCTCACTTGCTGCCAGGCTCTCGCACGGAGGTAACAGCAAGTCTGCCGGCGTCAGCAGACCATCTCACGATGCGCCCGCCGCCTCGCTGGCAGACGCAGACGTACAAGCTTCAATCAAGCAATTCGAGCATCACCTCCGCACGGCATCGCATAATGGTGGTCGCAGTTTTGAAGACACGTGCTACCGGCCTTCATCCGCATTGAGCAGTCTCGGCCTAGGTGGTGCCGGCGAGTGCCTTGCGACCTCGTCAACTGCGCCCTCGTCCTCTGCCGAGCTGCTTTCCCTCACTTTTGAAGGCAAAGACGGCGCAAAGGCTTGGTCAGAAGCACTCTTGAGCGCTCCTACATATGTAGACGCACAGGGTTACACGTACATTCCCGTATCGTCTTCTTCTTTGTCATCCTCGGTACACACAAGCAACGAGAAGCGCGCTCACCACGCTTCTCATGCAAGCCAAGATGGTCTCGGTCTCAGCTTCAACGCATTCTTGCCCCTCGGGACATCGCAGCAGGACCGAGCAAACGCCGCTTCTGGTTCGGCGTTGTATAATGCTGAAGAGGCAAAGAGCATTAGGTGGATGCTGTATGCTGGCAGGGCCTTTGTCATGCGCTTTTGGTATCTTGCAAAGGTGCGTTCTCGACCGATTATCACTGCATGCATCTCAGTGCAGCTATGCTGCGTAGACCTTTATCTGACTGTCTTGCACCTATCTGTGTCGTGAATCTGTCCTGTTTTCAACTTTCTAGAAAGCGGACTCAGCAGACATCTTTGTGATGCTCCTGGGCTACCTCCTGATGCACCTCACCTTCATCAATCTCTTCATCAACATGCGCAAGCTTGGCAGCAAATTCTGGCTGGGTAAGCCTGCACAATTCAACCATTCGTCATCTTGCACGTTCTCATATGCTTTTCATTCTGGCACTCAGGCTGCTCTGTTCTCGTGTACGGCGTCTTCGGCTTCCTTCTGTCACTGTTTGGCGCTTCTACGCTCGGTATTAGCATAAATCCCATCCTTCTGTCGGAAGCACTGCCCTTCCTCGTCATCACAGTCGGCTTTGAGAAGCCATTCATGCTCGCTCGAGCCGTCTTTTCGAACCCCGCCCTGACGCCAATGGGAACCAACAACGGCAATGGCAGTGGTGGCCCTGGTGCAGCATCCTCGCTTCTCCGGTCTCGCGTGCCATCGCGCTCACACATCTACCCGTCCATGACTACATCAAGCCGCGTGACCGCATTCGGACCCTATCCTGACCAAGCAGGCCACGAAAACGGCGACGCCAGCACCCTGCACGGTTCTGCAGAGGCTCATCTTCCATCCCGCATTCGCTGGGGCAATCCAGTCCCGGCAAAGGAGATTGTCCTACAAGGGTTCGACAAGACGGGCAAGCAGATCATCAGGGATTATGCCGTGGAGATTGCGGTCCTCGTAGCTGGATCATTTACGGGCGTGCCTGGACTCAAGGAATTCTGCCAACTCGCGGCACTCATCTTGTGCTTCGACTGCCTTTTCCTCTTTGGCTTCTTCGCTTCGGTTTTGACTATAATGGTTGAGGTGAGTTTTCAAGCTTCATCATGAGATCCCGTGACTGACTTTCCCTATCGTTGTTCCGCAAGGTTCGCCGCATTCGCATCATGCGAAGTCTTCGCCGCGTAGACTCGTCTGCCGATCTTGCTCACATTCTCGACGATGGCACGACGCCAGATCTCAACGCGCCCGAACCAGCCGAGCCATTGACGTTTGGACAGAAAGTCAAGCAGCTCCTCGTTGGTGCACCTCCCGATGGCAAGAATGGCGAGAGCCCCACTGCACGCCTCAAGGTTCTCCTGATCGCGGCTTTCCTGATTCTGCACGCCCTCAACCTCTGCACTACGCTCACAGAGAAGACTGCAATCACACGTCACACTGCTGTCTCTTCTGGCTCGCCGTCGCCCTTTGCGACTGCAGATGTCTTGGGCGACTTCCTTCAGCCGACACCAACGAGCGCAGCTATCAAGCCTCTTCTCGACTCGCTATCCAGCTCGACTGCCAAGCTCGTTGTCCGGATCCCAGCGCCGATTGTATACCGACTCGTTCTGCCCGGACAGGCCATGGCAGAAGGCGGCCAGAAGACAGCCGGTACTGCCGCCGTACCACAGTCTGGCTCGTCCGCTGCCATTCTTGATCGCTTCATGACTAGCTGGACGAAGCTTGTTGGCGATCCAGTGCTCAGCAAATGGATCGTCATCGTTCTCATCGTCAGCGTCTTCCTCAATGGCTATCTGCTCAAGGGCATTGCTGTCGGTGACCAAGGAATCGGCGAGGAATTCGTGCCGTCAAGTGCAGGGGAGGCCGCTACGCGTCTGTTGCTGGGAGGTAGATCCCTGACTGAAGCTCAGCAGAAGATGAGGCGCAGATGGAGCGGAGGCATTGAAGGCTTGCAAAAGATGCAAACGGAATGGACGCTCGCGGACGCCGCTGTCATGGCGAAAGATCGCCGAGCAGAGCTCATCGCAGACGAAAAGGAACGCGACGCCGCAGAAGCCAAGGCTGCCAAGCTACGCGCTCAGCAAAAGAAGGCTGCCCGAAGCGATGCAGCTGGTGGAAACGATTCCTCAGACGAGTCTGCACCCGGCTCGCCCTTGTTCATGACCACCAAGAAACGACACACTCCTGCAGTCACCGGTCGCCTTATTTCAGCCAACGAAACTCCCTCTGCAAGCCTTGAACGACCTCAAGTGTTGACGCCCACTGGTTCTGAATCCGAGAGAAGCCGACAGCTGCCGTCCGAGACCTCTTCCGAGGCTGCTACAGACACGCCAGCTACGACGGTTCTCGACGATAACGACAGCAACCTCGAGACTCCTACTTCCAACGCAATCATCTCGCACGACTCGAATATCATTCGACCCCTCGACGACATTCATGACATCTTTGCAGCGGGCAAGGGCGCAGATCTTGTCTCTGACGAGGAGCTTATCCTGCTCGTGCAAAAGGGCAAACTTGCCGCGTATGCACTCGAAAAGCTGCTCAAGAACAATCTCCGCGCTGTCAAAATCCGCCGTGCCCTCATATGTAGGTCTTTCCCACTGTCGTGTGAACAATTCATCTGCTAACTCTTACCAATTACGCAGCTCGAGCCTCGACATCGAAGAATCTCGAGAATTGTGATCTCCCATATCTGCACTACGACTACAGCAAGGTCATCGGCCAATGTTGCGAGAATGTCATCGGTTATACCCCAATTCCAATCGGCATCGCTGGTCCCTTGCGGATCGACGGCGTCTCATTGCCAATCCCGATGGCAACAACCGAAGGTGCACTCATTGCATCTACATCGAGAGGCTGCAAAGCTCTCAATGCTGGTGGTGGCTTGTCTACCATCGTAACGCAAGATGCAATGACGCGCGGACCCGCGCTAGAATTCCCGTCTGCGATGCGATCTGCTGCTGCCAAAAAATGGATTGACAGCGAGGAAGGTTCGACAATCCTCAAAGCTGCCTTCAACAGCACGTCTCGCTTCGCGCGTTTGCAGAGTCTGAAGACCCAAATTGCTGGACGCGTGCTCTATGTTCGCTTCGCAACCCAAACTGGTGACGCAATGGGCATGAATATGATTTCGAAAGGTACCGAACGAGCGCTCGAGACAATGATGACCGATCACTTCAGGGACATGCGCGTCTTGACCCTTTCCGGCAATTACTGCACAGACAAGAAGCCTGCAGCCATCAACTGGATCGAGGGCAGAGGAAAGAGCGTCGTTGCCGAGGGTGTCATTCCTGGCAACATTGTCAAAACCATTCTGAAGACTACCGTTCAGCAGCTTGTCAAGGTCAACATCGCCAAGAATCTGATTGGTAGTGCTCTTGCCGGCACCATGGGTGGTAACAACGCTCACAGCGCCAACATTTTGGCGGTACGTAATTACACATTGATTAGTGCAGCACATAAAGTTGCTGACCGGTAAAGCATTGACAGGCCATCTATCTCGCTACCGGACAAGATCCTGCCCAGGTTGTCGAGAGCGCTAACTGCATGACTCTCATGGAGGCTGTCAACGATGGCCAAGATCTCCTCATCTCCTGCACTATGCCTTCGATCGAGGTCGGCACTATTGGCGGAGGTACCAGTGAGTGCTTGTTCAGCTCAGACCGCCTCCAGAAGTTGCTTATTAATTGACCGACCCTCGCAGTTCTTCCACCTCAGCAAGCTATGCTGCAGATGCTTGGCGTTTCTGGTCCTCATCCATCAAGCCCTGGCGAGAATGCTCGTCGACTCGCACGCATCATCTGCGCTGCAGTCGTGGCTGGCGAGTTATCATTGATGAGCTCGCTGGCCGAGGGTAGCCTGGTGCGGTCACACATGGCTCTGTAGGTTCTCGCTTCTCAGGCCGGCTGTCATCTTTGTATGCTAATCTTCGTGACTTTCCCCTTCTTCACAGCAACCGGTCCACGCCTGCGACTCCAGCCCCAGCTACCATCCAGGCTACTGGCCACTCGTACCTCACGCCAGCACCTTCGCGACCTACGACGCCGTTACCCGGGCCGCAGTCACAGCGGACCAATTCAAGCGCGCTCCACTTGACGCCGATGCCTACTCCCCCAAGACATCGTTCGTAGGCCGGCTCTTCCACATTTCGTCATTCATCCGCAAGCAGTGGGCATTCTGGCAATTTCGTGGTTTCTCACACAAACGCAAGGCGATGATTCCAGCAGTCGTTTCTGTTTCAGTAGCAATAGTACCTCGCGGACATGCAAGACTGATCGTTTACGCCAACAGCAGCATGCAAGCATTGTTGTAGAGTAATAAATAATGGTAGGTTAATGATGAATAATGCTGAAATACGAAAGCATCATACCTTTGGTCTGCTTGCCGAGTGACACGCAAACTCTGCCAGTGATGCGGTCGATTCTTGATTCCGCCGGTGACAGCGAGACACTTCAAAAAGGACTGCCCAATCTCCAGAGGCTGTATTGCTCGAAGCCTTTTCGTGATGAAGGAACGATAATCCGTCAGCCGAGAAAAAGTTGTCAGATAAAGCAGAGACGAGGCAAGCTGCTCTGAAAAACTGCCACCTGCAATGAATTGCATGTGTCTGAGCTCTAAAAGACTGATTATATTCACGACACCCGCGCTACGAAGGATAGACTAAGTGAAAAAAGCGGAAGAAATGAGTGTCTCTTGTACTCTAGCGATGAAAGCCAAGCACGCGCTGCTATCCGTGTCGCAAGGGAAAGGAAAGACCGAGTGTCAATGTGAGGACGAAGATGTCCAGGAGGCTTGCCCCGATCCCGGTGGTACTGCTAGGACTGCGCATATTGCTGAACTGATTCGGAATGAAACGACCGACTGACCAACTTGAAGGGAAGTCACGACGAGAAGCGGGTATATAATGCAAAGCTAAGTCCCGGTCGGGAATGGCGTCCGAGAGCCACAGTGCTCAGATCGGCGCCGGTTGAGGAAAGGTTGGAGTTGAAAAGAAGCGAAGAAAAGGCCAGGCCAGTCGACATGGGTGATTGTTGACAATAGACTTGAGCATTGCAGCATAGAAGAGGGGATCGTCCAATGGTGGCGAGCTCGATGCTGGTGTCGTTTACTGGCTGATGAGCGAGCGGACGCAAGTGCCCGAGGTCGAGAGCCTGAATCCGTTGGAGCACGAGAAGACGACACACTGGCCTTTATTGCAGCCGACGCCCTCGACGCCTGGTATGGTAGTGCAGTCGACTCCACTGCCTTCGACAGCGCATCCGCCGCAGTTTTCGAGCTCTTGCGTCGTGTCAACGCACTCGTATCCGCCAAGCGATGCAGAGATCGGGCAGGCCGACAGGCCATCGGGGCAGAAGAGTGCGTCCTGGTCCCGTGTGTGCAGCTTTGATGACCAGACGGGAACGCCATTAGCGCTGCGCTTCTGCTTGGGTTGCTGTTGAGCCTCCTTTTTAACTTCTTTGTCTGAGCCACCGTTTGTGTTACCTTGCGCGAATGGTCCAAATGGTCCGCCTGGGTGAGGGTGAGGATAGCCACCGCCGGGGTTGCCAGGGAAGGGCCAAGAGGGGAAGCCGCCGCCTGGATGAGGAGGGTTGGGATGAGGGTGTTGCGAGGGACCAGGAGTGCAGTGGTCGTTACCGTTCTTCTTGCAGCCTGTTTTGGAAATGGCAGGACAGACATTCATTCGATGTGTCAGCCATGGTTCGTAGATAATGAGCAGCGTAGGAGGACGACTGTCACTCACCAGGCTTGCAAACGCATTCGTGGCCGTTCCAGTATGACCAAGGTCCACAGTGAGGGTGTTCAGGAACACAGAAGCCCCACAGTGTGCGCTTGTAGCCGGGCTTACAAACACACTGCTTGACCTGGCCATTGTAGACTTCATTGTCTCGGCATTGAGGGGGCTCGCACCAGTTCTTGTTGGGATGCTTCTTGCAGCCTGTGATTTAGGGAGAAAGAAGTGGGAAGAGCTGATCAGCTTTTAAGTCTTTGGGGACAGCAAGCGCCGGAGCGAAAGGCAAGCTTGATAACGAAGGAGAAAACTCACCTGGCATGCAGACGCATTGTTTACCGTTCCATTCCATGTTCTTGCCCTGTATCGACGATGATGCATTGTCAGAGAGGAGTTACAAGATGAACCGAGCAAAACAGTAGAAACGGCTCACCTCGCACGACGGGACGCACTGGTTGTGCTTCCACTTGAATCCATCCATGCATTGGCAACCACCATTCTTGAATTCGAGGTGCTCGTTGGCATCACATTGAGGTTTGCACTTGCCATTCTTGTTGAACTTGTATCCAGGAATACATTGGCAGCTACCATTCTTGAATTCGAGATGTTCATTTGCATCACATCTAGGTTTGCACTTGCCCTTGTTGTTGAATTCATAGCCGGGCATGCAGTGGCATTCGCCATTCTTTCGCTCTAAATGCTCGGATGCATCACATTTGACCTTGCATTTACCATTCTGATTGAATTCGTAGCCTGGAATGCATCTGCATTGGCCATTCTTCCACTCTTCGTTGTTGCCGCAGTTGGGTCTGCATCGGTTGTTGTTGCCAAAACGGTCACAGCCGGGGATGCAGATGCAAGTGTTGGACTTGTGGTCGAAGACTTCGTTCTCTGGGCACGAAGGAGGCTCGCAGTAGGTACCTTTGTTGACCCAGTTTGGCTTGCACTTGCAGTCATCCTTACTGCGAAACGGGAAAGACGGGGCGTCAGCAATCTGGCCTCTGCAGCAGACAATGTGAACGAGGACTATGGAAGAGACAGTCGATTGAGATGTTAGCCTTCCCTCTGGTCTTGCCTGTTGCGCGAATGTCACCGCCTTTTGGCCGACTGGCTGTGCGCGAAAGATGGACGAGGCACGTGCGCGCAAAGGTCGCTTGAAAAGGATGCAGGGCAAGTTGAGAACGAGGAGAGGTGGAAGAGGAGTAGGATAGCAGTGATGTGGAATGAGAGTGGCATAGTGGATTGAGCACGGAGTTGTCCACCATGCATACGATGTATCGCGAACGGGTATTTCGGTGCATTGACCCTCGGGACCCAAAACGCTGGCTAACAAAGAAGAAGAAATCGCAAAAGGACTCACGCATTGTTCAGTTCCATTCCACTGTTGCACTCGATGGAGCATCTGCGGCCATAGTAGATTGGGTGGCCCCTATCTGCGTGCTTTGGTTTCGGGCACTCAGTCTCTTGACCGCCGCAGGTAGGTTTGCACGAGCATCGATCCTGAGTGTTGTGTGCGCAGAGGGAGACGGTGCGGGAGCTGCAGAATAGGCCATCATAGCTGTTCCGCTTGAGCAGCGAGGAGGAAGTGGAGATGCTGTCGTCTGACGAGGACGACGAGTGCGCAGAGGCCAGCGAGGGAAGGGCGAGGAGAGCAAGGGCCGCCGAGAGGGCGACGAGGATGTTGCGCCGCATTTTTGGGGAATGAGAGTAGAAGAGAGGGTGTGATGAAGATGAAGATGGAGATGAGAGGAGAGAGATAAGAGAGTGTGTGCTGGGTCTGTCGAGAAGCGCTTAAAGAATGTGTGGTTTCGTTCCCTTCGCAGTGGCAGCTGATAGTTTGCCCGCTCTTTGAAATTCCCTATGTTGCGCGAAGGGTGTCGTCAAGGTTCGTTTGAATGGGGGTTAACGAGTTTGAGGGTTCACGCCGTTGACAGGGGCAGGGTCGATGCGAACAAGGGCGAGCGAGGGAGCGAGCGGATGGAGTCGAGGCAGGGTTGCGAGGGTGCCATCAAGGGAGGGAACGAGACAAGTTGCATTAGTGCTGGGGTCCAATGGGATACCACGTCGCTCTCCAAGCGAGGCGAGACAAGGATGCAGAGCGAGGACTGCAGTGCCCACACACGCCCTGCACAGACGAGGCAGAGATGGACAGTGCACGTATGCTGTACTCACCAAAGGGAAAGGCGAGAGCTTGGACCAGGTGCCAGATACAGAGAGAGGAGAGCGGGTTCAGCTGCAGACGCCGAAGTGGATGAGTTGGGAGAGAAGAGAGAGAGACGCAGACGACGAGATGGCACACGACGCCCGTAGATGTTGCCCGGATGCGCCGCCCATTTGAAATAAACGCGGCCCCCAAAAAGGTCAGGCCGCTTGGCCCGTTGCAGGCTGATGCGGGAGCAGTGCGCCCATTCGCAAAGTATCAAAGCGAGCAGGCCCTTATTGGGGGAGAACACGCGTCCAGCGCGTCAGTATTTCAGCGAACTTGTGCACGAAGCGTGTGCTCTGCATTCATATTGTGTCCCAGACCCAGCCTGGCATGGCGAGCATGGCACGCAGGCAACCAGAGGCTGACCCTCGCCCAATCATGGCACCTGCAGTGATGTGACGAGGCACTGCTGTCGTGCTATGATGCGACTTGTAAACGTGTCCCAATGCACCCAGAGGTCGCGTTTGTTGTTCGACCTCGCGCTTCGCTTTGGCTCCTTGAAGATTCGAGGGCGTCAAGGACATACGGTACGCGCGCCCAAAGAGCCGGCTGTACGGAGGGGCGTAGATGCGGATCCAGATCCTCGCAATGTCGACGTCAGTGGCCGCATAACGGCGTGCCCGCACCGGAAAGGCGGAAGCAGCATCCATAGTCGCCAGAATGGGCGCTGCATCCGTGCACGACGTCTTGGTTGTTTTGAGAGCGGCGGCGTTACAAGGCGGACGTAGGCAGACAGTGAAGCCTCTTCGTACGCCTGTGCTACGTTCACACTGGAGATCTCATTGTGCTGTTGGACAAAGTCTGCTTGCGTGCCTCTGTGCGCCATCCATGCTTCGGTGCTGTCCTCGACGCGTGCGCGACCATTCTGGCTGTTTCGATACAGGGCTTGCAGGAGTGCAAATTCCACAGCCCTTGGCTCAGCGGGCCCATTGAGCATACGAGGGTTGGCCCAAGGTGATTGCGTGCTGCACTCGTCCACTCCTTGTTGCTGACATTCCTTGTCCAAAGCTGGAAGAAGGAGGACAGGAGCTCGTGGTCGACTGAATCGCCAGCTTGGAAGATGGAAGATGGTGGCTGCTCAAGCTCCCAATCACCCAGCTTCCAATCAGACGAGAGAGCAGCATACAAAGCAGCGAATGAAGTGAATGAAGTGAATGAAAGCAGGAGTCATCACGAACGTCTTCAACGCCGTGCACGTTGTGGCGGTGGAAAAGTGCGGCGTAAAGGCCAGCACGCCATCACGCGTCCCACGCAACCATGCACGCGGGGCCACCCTCTCCTCCTGTAGTCTAGCCAGGTCATTCCAGCCTGTACTTGTTTCCGGACCACTCCACTCAAACCGACGGCAAGCAATACGCCCATTCTCTCGCCCAATGTAGATGTCAGTGGCGGTAACATGTCTATGTATGCACTAACGCTGCACGAAGAGCAATGCCCGCTACTGCGATATCTCTACATTCGTATGTAGGAACATTCGAAACAAAGCAGGCAGCAACAAGCCTGAACGGTTATTTGTCTTGGTCACCTATATTGCAGATCACTCAGACAACGAATCTAGAGATGTCGGTAGCCAGAGAGACGAAAGTGAATGCTTAAAAGCAATTCAAAGCGTCCCCCCGAGGCCAATCAAAAGAAGGGACATGGGAAAACCAAAAGAAGAGGCCAATTTCGCCAGTATCTCCAAACCCTTGCCCTCTCAAGTCCCATCAGCACCTCTTCCTCCCTCTCTACTGGTGCTTGTGCACAGCGGCAGGCGGCGGGTTGTACTGCAATCGACGCGTCTTGACGCTCGCCCACTTGTGGCGCTTGACGACGATGGAGAGGAGGGTCAGTGTCGAGAGGACGACGATGGTTTGCATGCCCATTCTATTGGGTCGAAAAAAGCACGAGGGGATGAGCGAAGCGAGCGGCCGAGTGCGTGCGATTGCAGAAGAGCGCAGCGAGTCGGTGAAGAAGGCGCATCGATGAAGAGGAGGGGGGGAAAAGTTGGATGTCAGCCAGTGTCCCTCTATGCCTTCAACTAGCATTGATGAAAGGCAACGCACCGCTTGCGTTCGTCGAGCTCGGGCTCAGAAGCCCACGAAAGGAAAGTAACGACGTCCTTTGCCATCTGCGAGGTTGTGGCGGGTGTGCCATCGGCGTACTCGACGAGGCCGTCGTAGAGGACACGCTGCATGGAAATGGCGGTGCCCTGTGATTTCACAAACAAGAAGTACATGTGAGTTGCTGCACAGATGAACATGCGCACACAGAGAGAGGCATGCGCACCGGGAAGTAAGGGTTGAAGACCTGTGGCTCGCTGACTTCCTTGCCGGCGGGTGCGTCCGTGTATCCGGTCAGGAGGGCGAAGACATAGTCCTGCGATGGGAGGAATCAGATTCAGCAAAGAGCATCCAACAAAAGGCTGAAGTGCGAGTTTGGCGCACCGCTGCACCGTGTCGGGCCTTTGTGATAAGTGATAGATCAGGAGGAAGAGCGCCTGCATTTCCAGCACGAGCAGCTTCCTCATTCTTGTATGGTTTCGGCATGCCATCGGCTAGCTTTCCCGGTCGTTGGAACATTTCTCCCTCGTCATTTGGTCCATCTTCGTATTCTACCTCTTCTGCCATAGCTTTGACTTCATCGACGGTGTGGCTCACGCCGACCAAGTTTCGCCAGGCGACACGGTCAAGAGAGTGGCAGGTCGAGCATACCTCTCGGTACACCTGATAGCCTCGCCGAATGCTCGCGTGGTCGAATGAATTCAAAGGACCATAGTGCGACCAAGGGAAATGAGGAGCGTGCAATCCTTCCTCTGCCGCTGTCATGGCTTTTGCCTTTTCCAAGCCAGGGACGCCGTACATTGTGCTGTAGGCGGCCAAGCTGCCGGCGGAGAGGGCGCCAAACAGCGCGAGCGACTTGTTCGACTTGTTCGATGCGAGCAGGGACTAAATGCAGACATATCGATGTATCATAGTTCGCGGTGTCGTCCATCGAGGTGGCCGCGATAGTCGTTGCAGCCCAATAAGGATCGGGCGAAATAGCGAGTCGCCGCCAGGCCAGGCAAAAAAGTCGCGAAGGGATGAGAGCGGGCGACGTGCGTATCGAGGGTGCGGGAGCAGTACCAGCATGCGCGTAGATGATTGTGGAGGATAGTAGTAGCACATATGCACGCTTGTCAGCTTCTGTAGCTCTCCCCTGATCCCTCTGCAGACCAAGCCCACCTCGGAAGAAGCACTCGCACTGGTCGATGCCATGCGTGCGCCGCCCCGCTTGAGCGCGGGAGCGGCGTGCGCCCTGAGCAGCGGTGCGGCCGTCGGTGCCAGTCTGCCGAGCATGCTTGATGGGTGTCTCTCGTGTGTGGTGCTCTCCAAGCGGTGCGGGCCTTTGAGAGTCGCTGTGCTGAGCTTCAAGCTGCGATCACCGCGGCGGCGGCAGGCCTGGGACAAGTCGGGTGGCGCTGATTGGACGCTACAAATGGGGCACGTGGGGAACATCTTCAAGAGGTAACTGAACGAGAAGCAAGCGAGCAATCAATGAAGTAGTTTCCGATAATAAGCACTCTCTGTTCCAGTATCAAGATCTCCTCTAAAAATATACACGTACGCTGACCACTGATAAAGCTACAAGAACGAGAGCGCTCTGAGAGAATAAAGCCCACATCAAGACTTCCTGGCCCTCTCAAGAACATATATAGAAGATTGTGATGTAGCGTCGAGGATATCCCTGAGCGAATGTGCTGATACACAACAAGCAGACCAGACTGTTGAAGCATTGAGAGAGCGACTGAAACTTGCCGATGAAAAGTGTTGGTGGAGGAACAGATACAATCTATAGAAGCTGTATGGCATCGGTGAAAGATGCTTGATGAAAGGAAAGCGAAAGGGATGAAGGTCGACCCGAGCGACCTTGCGACAAGGGATGTGGTCTTTAAAAACCAGCCGGCTTCTGTTTTGTATTTTCTTGCTTTGATTCTTGATGAAACATGTAATTGAGGTGAGTAAATCAGGCAGGTTGCAGTGCGACCGGCCGCCATCGACCGAGTTCTTTGCGAATAGCAGCAATGCGTTCCTGGTCTGCCGGGTGTGTCTTGATGAAAGAATGGCTTTCTAAAGAAGACGATGATGGTGAAGGCTGTGCATGACCACCATGCATGTGCCTGACTTCGGCTCGCGTGTGTCCATGAGCGTGCTGTGCAGCCGTGCTCGTGTGCCCATTCTCTGAACGGCCCAGTCTGTCTTCCCAGAACTGAATAGCCGAGCGTGGATCAATGCCCGCATTTGCCAATAGCCTCAAAGCGACTTTGTCCGCCTCAAACTCCAGCTTTTTACTCTCACAGCTCGAAGTCAAGCTCGGTAGCAAGCCTCTTCCCTCTGCCGATTCTTCAATTCCAACCTTGACAGTCGCGCTGATCGCATCTTGGACAAATGGTCCAAGGATAGCAGTGATGGGATAGATGAAGACGCGAAGCATGTCCCAGCCTAGCTTTTCAAGCTGTGGCCAGAGCAAAGCGGTATTGGCGTAGCTTTCGATAGTGTGCGAGAGCACGAGGTGCGCGAGCTCGTGCGCTACGAGCACAGAGAGCGCTTCTTCTTGCTCGCGCGTGATCATCACGCCTTGACCGTGCATGCGTAGCTGCTGCTGGTCGTGTGAACTCGGGTTGGCACTCGCTGGAAGGAGCGAGCCAAAGAAGGATCGAAGCCAGCTGGGTTCCTGCATGTGCAAGTTACCGTCCAAGCCAACGGGCATGTGCATCTTCTGATTCATGTGACTTGTCACACCTTCATTCGCACGTACAATCTCATCGATCGCGCCGGTGAATACGATGATGACACCAGGCTGAGGCTCGTCCACAGAGCCGTAGAACCCAAAACTGAATGCGTTCGATTCAGGCCGATCAATGACAATGACAGCGTTTCCTGGTGCGAGGTGATCGCTGCGTACGCTCTTGTGCAGAGGATGCGCAAGCGGAGGAGGCTCAATGGCCAGTGTAGGAGAACCGCCTGGAGAGTTTGACATGGCAAGGCTTGGAATTGCGCCTTCCAGTCGGGATAGAACGTCTTCTACGAGGTGAACACGCCAGTCTGAAGACTCGAGCACCTTTCCGCCAAGGAGTGTTCCGGCAGGAGCGTCGCTCTCGCCGAGGACGGTGCGCATGATTGTGAGCCAGTCGCGGTGACCATTCGTCGAGAAGGGGCTCGGTGCGGCAGTCAATGCAGGTACAGCGGTAGAAGCAGCGGCTCCTCCGCCAACAGTGCCGAGTTCCAAGACTTTGTTGACAATCTCCGCCTCTTCCTGAGTATTGAGCAGCATGAGACGCAATCGTCCAGTGATTGGAGTCTTTTCCAGCGCCGCAAGCAAGACGACGACAAGCAGCACAAAGGGGAGAGCCAGTGCGCTTCGACAGACGATCTTCGTGACGGTGTGCAACCAGTGAGGAGTAATGGCTCCTCCTACGCTGGCGCCGGCAGCCAGCTGTGCAAGTCTTGCTCTACGCGCCCAGGCGGCGCGCTTGATAGAGATTGGGATAAGGGAAACGCTAATTCGGAAGAGAATGTTGATGTAGTGCAGAGCAGTTGAGGATTTCAAGAGGGAGAGAACCTTTGCTAGAGGCGCGGCGGCCGCTGCGACTGCGAGGGGCAGGGACTGCCTTGCAGCAGTGCTGTGGAATGCACGCGCTACACCGAGATTTAGGCCTGGGCAAGAGCTCGTAAATGAACCGGCGCTGGGCGCAATAGGCGGCGTGAGGAGAAGAGCCCGCGAAGCGTTATGACCAGATCTAGGTATGCCACGAGCTTGTAAGAAGCCGCTTGAAGGAGCACTGCGCTGTGCGTGTCTTCCTGTGCTGATTTCCGCAAACAGGCCAAAGGGACAGTCTTCAGGATTTGCGAGGGCCGGACAGGCAAAAGGCGCTGGCGTTGCAGAGGTTGAAGAAGCGACCTCTTGAGAGGCGGCAATGTGGTTCTTGACCTGCAAATGGAGGACGGGGGCAAGCCTGTGTGCGCGGTCTGCACATCCCTCCTTCTCAAGAGCCGTAGCGAGCAATTCGGCATAGCGCGGTTTGACGCGCAGACGGCGCAAGCGGTCCTGTCGTCGATGGAAGCGATAGTGTGCTCGGTTTGTGAAGTTGTGCCATGCCTTCCAGCGGGCGTGGTCAAAGTCGATTCGGGCCTTGCCGCCGCCGATGCCGCCATTGAAGGCAAACTTGCTCTGTACGCCGTGTTTGGCGCAGGCTTTGGGGTTGTAGCTGTGCAAGATTGAAGCAAAGAGTTTGTGTCAGCAGTGTGACATTTCCGACTTGATACTCTTGCCCGACGATACAAAGCTAGCCACTGCGGCCGGCAGTCATGTGCCAGGGCCACGTTGCTGCCTGCCAGTCGAGCGAAACTCGCTGCAACTCACCGAAGACGCTGGGTGACCCAAGCTTCGAGGACGAACATCTTCAATCTGGAGCGGCGTCCATCTGCGCGAGGTCGCCAGTATCGGCGTGCGTAATGCTCATAGGCGCGTCTGCCTCCCCATGCCCATGGTTCGCTTCGACCTGCTGCTGGCTTTGCCTTTGCGCCTGCACTGGCGGCATTTGATGCGCCTGGATCACGACGGAAGCGGAACCTGGGGCTAAAGTCGAGCAGGGAGCGGTGGTGTTTAGCTCTTGCCTGCTCCCACAAGAGCATCTCTGCCTGCTGTGCGCGTGCCAGACGGTCGGCGGCTCCGTAGAGCTGCTCGAAGCGATGAGCATTTGGGCCGGCTGCCTTGATGTTCGCCCTGCTGGCATGGGCTGCAAAGTTGGCAGCTGCACGCTGGTCACAGTTGAGCTTGACCTGGTGCACGGCCGACCTGAAGGCCGTCTTGAAGCTGCCCGCGAGGTTCATTGCGCCGAGTCTGACCATGGTCGATGTGTGGTTGCGGTATTCGTGGGTCGCTCAGCCAGGCAGCCTTGCAGTGATGGGCACGACGAGGCTGCCGTGCGCGAGCGTGTGCATGTCACGCACGTCCGCAGAAGTATGCAGCGTGCTCCTTGTCTGTTTCTTGCAGTGTATGGGGCGCGTGTCTGTGGTTGGTCGAAGGGCATGAGGTTACGGATCTCCAAGGGAGACCCTGCAGGCCAGCGCGACGGGCGCAGAGCGGCGAGATGGGCTGTGATGAGCAGCGCGCAGCGGCGATACTACACACAGCACACACACACACAAGCATCAATCACTGTGCCATCTCCTCGCTGTGGTCTGTCTCCTTGCTTGGATCTTGACTTGCTCTATCCTCGATGCTCGGGCAGCCTTTGGATCTCCGCCGAAGATCCCGAAATAGCTGATAACGGAGGGAGATACACGTGCATGCAGTTACAAGGGATGGGCAAGTGCTGGGAACACGTAGAGTGTCCTCTGCACAGTGCAGCACATCTTGGACGCTTCGAGCAGCCATCTGCCATCTTTGTCTAGCCCATCCCGAGGGTATTGGCATCTTGAATATCATCTACCTAGCAAGCTGTGTTGTATGCTACACTGACGACAAACGGGAAGCGAGCCCATTCAACACTCTCCACCTCAATCGTCCATGTCCCGCTCAATCATCTTGTAGAGCTTGCCATCCTCGCGGCGACGCTGACCTCTCCACCGTCTGATGCGCCTCCGCAGCTGTCCAATCTGACCAGCAATAGGAAGCGCAAAGTGCTTCTCCCACAGCCAGCTGAACGCGCCGTTTCCGAGTGCAAGTAAGAACAGCTCGAGCTGGAACTCTTTGGGTAGGAAGACCAGTCCGAGGAGGTTGTACACGACTCCATAGTGCGCAAAGACCGTATAGGTTGAGAACGCCATGAGGATGACGAGCACGATGAGAAGGAGCGGGTTCGAGTGAATCGGCTGTCGATATGGAGGGCCAACGCAGAAGATTACAGCGACGATGATGTATTGAAACGATGAGATAAGGAAGAGTGCTGAGTTCTCGTAGCTGACCGTGTCCAGCTCATCTGGATCGATTATGGGCGGCTCGTACCTGCAAAGCGATCACTGGAGTCAGCACCACTGTCCAGAGGGTCGGCATAAAGCTGCACGAAAAGACCCACCATGGCTGACTTCGGACCCAGAAGAAGACAAACGCCTGCAGTCCAGATGTAATGATGATCTGGCCGACAAGCGAAGTAAGGACCTTCTTCGAAACCAGATTCGCAGTAGGTCGTTTGGGATGAATGCGCTGGTACGGGCCCGTGCGGCCCATGGTCACCGCAATTGGGATGATGATCGCGAGATCAATGTAGAGGAACTGGAAATCGCCCAACGAGGATGCTAGCGCGTAAAGCAGCGTGACTGTCGTGAATTGGATCAAGGAATAAAGCGCCATGAATTTGAAGCAGCTGAAACTTGTCACGAGCGCAGCACGACCTTCGCGCACTACGTCGAGGAAACATGAAATGTCGACTGAGCGACTCGTGAATGGCGCAGCGACAGAGGCTTCCGCTTCCGACAGCGAGATCCCCACATCGGCTGCTTTTAGTGCACCGCAGTCGTTGGCGCCGTCTCCGCAGAATCCGACAGTGTAGCCCAAGTCCTGTAATCGCTCAACAATCTCGTGCTTTTCGTCAGGTGACATGCGGGCGTAGATGACGCATCTGACGAGGAGCTGGGGCCCAAGCATGTCATCAGCACGGATCAAGCAACAACAGCTTATCTGACATAGGACTCACTCGCTGTAATATCTCACTTGAGCCGTAGTCTACCATCCACCGGAAGACATCGCCGCTGACAGCTAGGTGATATGCCCTTTCGCCCATGTCAAAGCTCAGCAGAGAGCCGTTGTCACTGACGGGAACAAGAGGCTGGAAAAGAAATAGAAAATAGTTAGCCAGCACGTACTCCGCATACGTAGATGGCCCTCTTCACCTTCAGACTGTGCGGGTCAAGCTTGAGACGGTCATCCTCAACGTGTGTCCACTCAATCGCAGACTTCGACGAAAACACATCTCCATCGACAAAAGTTGGCATGTAGACGTGATCGTGGTAATTGACCATGCCGCATTCTTTGGCGACGCTGACTGCCGTGCGAATATTGTCGCCAGTGATCATGCGGCAAGGAATGTGGGCGTTCAGCAAGCTGCGGATAGCGGGTCCGGTGCCAGACTTGAGCTTGTTTTCGAAGACTATGAGACCTAGGAAGCGCAGATCTGCTTCCACTTCCTCGCTGTGCAAAATTGCGTGAGCTTCTTTATGCCACCTCGCGAATGCAGACTGTCAAACTTACCGCTTCAAACGCTGGGCCTTGATCCAAGTCAGTGCAGGTATGCTTTTTGCAGCCAGAGCGATGACTCGATAGCCGTGTCTAGTGTAATTCTCCAATACCTCGTGATAGTCGCTTGGCACTACAATGAGGAAGTGTTCAGCCAAATGCCGGAAATGATCTCTTGTCCGCATGTGCTCACATGTAGACTTGTCGCAAATGTCAAGCATGACTTCCGGTGCGCCCTTCACATACGCTTCGATCGTTGGTGACTTCAGCTTCTTCACGAGTACGCTCATCCGCCGCAATGAAGACACAAAGTCGAAGACTCGAATGACACCGAGCTCGAGGAAGTGAGTACCCTGGAATACGATCTCAGCTCTTCCTGGTCGATAAATATGCAGATTTAGCAAAAGTCACCTTCTTTCCAGCTCGCAGAGCATCTTCAAGCTTGAACGCCTCGCCACCAGGTGGTCGCACAATGCTCTGGACCAGTTGTGCAGGACGGTCCGGAACGCGATCGGTCTTTGACTTTTTCGAGCTCTTCTTAGTCGCGCCCGCGGGCTTGCTTGTCTCTTTGCCTTCTTCCAGTGTCCACCTCGTGAAATCGAACATTCGCAAATCTAGAGGATCGCCAATGACTTCGCCATCGACTAGCTTTAGCGCATGACAAGTAGCGAGCGCGTGCACTAAAGGTGTCTTGGAGTCCGCTGCTGATGCCATGGGAATGCTGTCTGCATCTTCGTACACCTCTGAGAATTGCCCAGATGACCGGTCCACGCTCCGCACTCCCAACACGTCCAAGCCTTCCTCGGTCAGCGTTCCTGTCTTGTCGAAGCACGCCAGATTGATCTTGCCCGCAATGTTCACTCGGTTCGGTGATATGCAGAAGATGCCGTTCTTGCGCAGTCGACCAATGGCAAATGAAGTACCAATCGACATTGTAGCGGGAAGGGCAGGAGGTACAACGATAGTTACCAGGTCGAGCGCTCGGATGAGGATGGTCTGCCATTTGATACCAAGCTCGACGAAATTGAATGAACTGCCCAAGAAGCCGAGACCAGCGATGCCTGCCAGAACTCCAATGAACTTGAAGGAATCGCGATAGAATTTGAAGCTGATGCAATTGTAAAAGCGTAAGCAAGCAGTCGAAGATGCACTGAGCAAGCGCGGGGGACTCACCCCATGGGTTTCGGGAACAGCATTGAGCGGACAAGAGCACCTTTCGTAGTATTGAAGCCGGTGCGTACGACCACTGCGATAGCCTCGCCACCTTTGGCGGAGCTATATGGGTTCTCCAGCCGCCGGATTCTGACTATGCGAGTCCCGCAAAAGAGGAAGTGCTTGCCTAGGTCGGGAGCCACATCACCTCCCACAACGCTCATCCCCTTGACAGCCTCGTCATCGATTGGTACTTTGGAGACGGGCACAGACTCGCCAGTCAGCATGGACTCATTGACGATTGCATCGCCTGACAATAACACCAAGTCTGCTGGGAAAGTGTGCAGGGAAGCTTCTGCGATATCGATCAAGTCGCCAGGAACGAGCTCCGAGGAATCCGCCATTTGCCCTGGAAGATACGTTGTCAGCTGATGTATGACAGATAGCAGATGCGCAATACAGCTCACAGGCCCCCTTTCGCCAGATGCGAACATCGCATGAAAAGCGCGACATTTGACGCATCCTCTCGACATTCTGCCAAACGTAATGCGTGAGCAGCTGGTCCTCTCTATAAGACCCTCGGCCCCACTTACTGCTTTGGTCTCAATCAGGGTAGTGACAATGCTGAGAACACTGATGAGAGCGATGGTGACGGCGTAGAAATAGTAGTCATCTAATGACCACAGTACGATTGATGCAATTTGGAAGATATAGAATGGATGAAGGACCTTGGTTCCGAGGGTTCAGCGATACGCTTCGGCAACATGCACAAAGACTATTTCACTCACTTCGTCGATAAGTAGCTGGAAAGACGTGCGAGCTTCAATGTCGATCACATTGCCATCGAATAGCGTACGTCGGTCTTCGCGAGCGGTGTCATTGATGCCAGCTCGAAGAGCCTTGGCTGACGTCCAGGCAGGATCTCTCCAATCTCTGCCGATCGGGTTTCTATTCAGACTGCCACTCTAAAAGGATAGCGCAGCCTATGCACACTCACCGGCTCATATGGAAGCTTCCGCTAACCGGATGTAGTGGAAATCGATAGTACCGGAAGTCGACGTACTTGAATTCTTTCAATTTAGCTTGCTTGCCGCTTTTGAGCGATCCTTGGTCCGCCGGTGTGGTCGTTCCATTTGTCTGGATAGCTGAAGCATTGCCATTAGCGGTCTTGGGATGCCCAACGGTCTCTGTACGAGGTGAGTTTTCCGTCAAGGTGCCTTTATCGTCTTCATCTTCCTCGTCGGTTTCTGCTTCATTGCGACTTGTCGGCGGTGGCAGCGATGATGGAGGAAAGACCGTGGAAATGGCTACTGGATTCGTGAACGTCATAGTTTTGATGGGTACGACATAGGTCATGCCATGCGAGGTTTTGACGACCACCTTAGAGGCGCGGCCAAATTCGCGATCTTTGCCGCGTCCGTTGAGCCACCATTCAGGGATCCACTTGCCTAGCAAACTCAGAATGCCCAGCGATAGGACGGTCCCGAATGTCCACAAAATAGTCTTGTAGGTCTTCTCGCCCCAGCCTGAGAACTGGATCTGCAGATCCTCATCCGCAATGTAGATCGTCTGGCGTGATGCAGTAATCTCATCGAGAAAGAATGGCTCATCGTCGTCGGATTCTTCTGCATCTGACGCTGCTGCTTCCCCGTCTGCATCACCACGCGACTCGCCAAATACTGGATCTGATCCTCCAAAGGAAGGCAAAAACATGCTGGTTCCCGTGCCAGTGCCTCTTCTGTGTCGTCGCCGACTCTTGCCGTCCTCAGAAGACAGAGTTGAGCCTGAACCGGAGCTGGAGGTGGTGTTGATTGACGATGACGACGAACCGTACAGTCCATACGGATCATTTTCATCAATCTCTTCCTCTGAGATGTCATCTTCCCGCTCATGTGCGCTTTGTTCTTCCTCCTCGTTTCGAACATTGCCCATGGAAGAACTGCGCCGGCGATGCCCTTTCCGACGTTTGGCGTAGCGCGATGAGCGGCGCGTATCATGGCTTGCTACTGAAGTAGCAGAGCTTGGTGCACGCTCATAAGACGGTCGCTTTGGTGTAGACCCGAACCAGGCGGACAGCATGCCCTTCTTTTTTGGTTTCTTGCCACCCTCTTCATCCTCGCTGCCGCTGTCTGAAGCAGATTCTACCGCTGTCGAGGGTATTTGACGTCTGGAGGTGCTGATGCGGTCCGAGACTGTACTGTCTACGCTGCTCTGACTGCCCCGTCGCTTGCTTCGCCGCCGGCTGCTGACGCTTGGCTGGCGTGCAAAGCGCTTTCTGCTGCGCGCCGAGGTGGCCAGCATGACAGCGCTAGCGGCATCAGACTCGACGTCTGACTTGTCGATTTTGCTCTTGCTGCGCGACCGCCGCCGCATGTGAGTCATTGAGCTCGGCACTGAAGTTGCCAGAGGCCCGCTGTACATGGATCCATGTGGATCCTCGTACAGGTCGCGTTGCGAACCCGACGCATTGCCGTCCTCCTCGGAAGAGATGGCTAAGGCCTCTTCTTCTGCTATGCGTGCCTCCTCCCTGATAGCCGCTGCCTCGCTCTCGTCCACCGTCTCCTCTGGGAAGAAGTCATCTTCACCTTGGTCCGCATTTGCAGCCGATTCCGGGACAGCCTTGAGGATGCCTGTGCGGGTCGCGCCTACGTGCGAGCTCGTAGAAGCCTGCATCTCGAGACAAGATGATGTCTCTTTGCGCTAGAGACAGGCTTGTCGCGGTAGCTATGCGCTGCTGGCGTAAATGGCAATTGACTGATCGCAGACTCCAACTCCGCTTGATGATGTAGCTTGACTGACGACCAGCGTTGATGTGCGTGCTGTACGACGGAGTACGCGGTGACGTTGGTTTCAGAGGGCGGGCTGCAGCGTTTTGCGCGTGCTATCGTTCCATCTTCAGCAGAGCATGAGTTGACTCGGTTACAAGCTGGGGCAGCCAATTCTGGATACGCTCCGTATTGCGTGGCGAGCGCGTAGCCGAAGACAGGTCGCGTCTAGGCTGTTTCGCAGCGTGCATGTCCCATCTGCACCTGTAGGCTGGCTAACACAAAGGAGCTGCACTGCGATGCCCTACATCTCTGAATTTTGATTGAGGTGCCTGCACCATCTGCCGCACTACGTAAATCAGGCGTCAAAATCGCAAGCAGGTTATTACGTCCAGCACATCAGAAAGCATTTGAGCATGCTCAATCGACTACACTACTCCCATATGAGCTGTCCATTGTGAACAGAAGCCTGCATACCGCCACCGACGGTCTCTCTATTCGAACGTCCAGGCTGCGACACCGGCTGGCGAGGCTTTTGCTTGTTCTGCTCATTCATGCGTTCCCTCTCCAGTTGTCTTCTGTGCGCGGCTAAGCGCTGCAAGCGGTCCTGCTCTTCTGCCTCTTTTATAGCTTTGGCCTCGGCGGCTTTGCGGGCGTTTTGACGCTGCTTTTTGCTCATTTCCGTCAAGCCAGGGACTGAGCGTGATGCAGCGACTGGTGCTACAGAGCTTGACGCAGAGCTGCTGATACGAAGCACGCCAGGCTCTGCGGTGGTGCGCAAAGATGCAATTTGCGTCAGCTTTGTATACCGGGGACAGCGGGTTACAAGGATATCCACTCACTCTTGGAGCTCACTGGCACACTTTGCCACGCAGGCTCCTTCTCCTTTCGAGTAGCACCAGTCCAAGCATTCTCCTCGTCGCTGTGGTCGGATGGCACTTCTTGATCTAGAAGTGTGGGAACGTCATCGGCCGCTTTGACGATGCGCATAGTCTGGCTGAATGACTTCGACTTCTGATACGGATCATCTTCGTCTATCATGTCGTCTACTGCAGTCTTAGGCTGTGCTTTCGCCTTGCGTTCAGCCAGTGCTTTTCGTTGCGCCTCTCCATTCGATTTGCCAGCTTGTGAGCCAGTCCCAGCTTCCGCGGCGTATGAGTGCTGCAGCGACGGGAAGTCTTCATTTTGCTCAACCTCAAGACGCGTACTTTGACCGTTTGTCTTGCTCTGCTTAGTCGTAGATTGCGCCTGGGCTCCGTTGACCTGCTGGCTGGCCTTGCCGGCCTTCGCTCCTCGACTTGCTGTAGTAGCTACCTGCTGCGCGGCAGAGGGGACAGCTGCAGCGGCCTTGCCGCCATCTTGCACGACATCCGCAGCAGATGTGCCTTTCTTGGCTTTTGAACGCTTCTTCTTCTTGCTGCCAGCCTTTGCATCGCCTGAGCTGATGCTGCCGCCGCTGAGATACTGTTGCCCAAAGAGGATGTAGATGCCGAGAACGAGGACTACGCCTGACAGGATCTCGACTGTGAACGAGGCCATGTTGACGCGCCTTGTCGCTGGGACAAGGCACGCGATGGGCTCGAGCAATGAGCACTGGTGATGGTGGAGGCAAGACGGTCGCAACTTGTAACCCGTCGCAAATGGCTATATTTCGCCACTGCAGCTACATTGCATTGAGACTCTCATGGAGTCAAGCAAACTACATACGTTCACGTGAGAGACTGAGTGGTTGAGCTGCCAGATGCTGAGATTGCTATAGCCAAGTGATCCAGAGCCTCTCAACCGTGCGGAAGAGCTGCACCAACCTGATTATGGAATTCTTAATGATTTCTCTGAAGGGCTTATATATATATATTGGTATTTGAGCTTCCTTGTCACTATACTAGTGCATGCTGTGTTCCAAATGCACTCTTGTCTACTGGACCTTGCCGTGGTGATAGCCTTGTCCGTATCCAGCAGGACCAGGCACTGGCTCGGGAGCTGGCGGGTATTGCTGTTGATACTGTTGCTGATTTGGTTGCTGCTGATAGTTATGCTGCTGGTGCTGCTGCGGCTGTTGCACAGCGACATAGTGACCAGGTCGACCTTGGGCGTTCTGCATGAAGGTCACGCCAGAAGACAGGATAAGCCAGTCAGCCCGATAAAGCTGCTAGAAGAGTATCACGCAGTGAGCGAGGATCGCGTATAAACGCACCTGTCCTGGTCCTAGCGCTTCACGTCGCTTCGACTGCCTGTAGACGAGCCATACCTGTGTGGCGGAAAAGGCAATACGTCAGAGCCTGTGGGGCTTGGCTGTGCAAACGAAAGAGGTGCAGACAAGGCGTACGGCGTGGATGAGACCAGGAATGAAGCCCAAAATAGTCAATAGAATATTCAGACAGAACTGTCCGCCGCAGCCGTCCCTGAAAGGTGGTCTGTTAGGTCCTGTTGCGCTAGAAGCCTGCATGACTTACGTGAAGACGGCCGTAACTGCATGGGCAGGGTCAGCATATGCCGCGTCTGGAGCAGTAGACTGAGCTCACCTGGAGGCAGGAAGAAGGCGATGATGATGAGGACGAGGTCTGAGACGTTTGCTTCGGCCATGGTTGCGAAAGGTGAGTGGCGCTGGATTTGGAGAAAGAGCAAGAGGCAAGCAGGCCGGAAGAGACAACTAAAGTCGCAACGATCTCGATAAAACAGGCAAGGCGGTGCAATCCGAGCACGTCGAAAAGCTGCCATACTGTTTATTGCACTCTACTTCTACAGACAAACACAGACATGTGGACTTTCGCTGACGGAAATAGTGGCGTACACGAAACGTGACCACAGGCTGGATTGCAATCTGCAGTCAAGGGAGTTGACAGTCGTGCTTGAATACCACCAGACTCGGAAAGGTTCTGCAGTGGGTCTGAGAGGCTTGTCTGGCCTTTAGAGAGTGCCATAGCCGGCACCTGGTGCCGGCCCCTGTTGCTGCACAAGGCCTGTCTTTGGCTTGTATTGACCCTGAGCTTGACGAATCGTCAGTATAATACCTCTGATGACTCTTGAAGTTGAACGCTCACATTGCCGTGGTACTCGACATTCCCTGGACCATACTTTTGTTCTGCCTCGGCCTTGCGCCAGATGAGGTATAGGCCGTGCACATGGCCGGGAATTACTCCTGAGGTGGAGGGCTTTCAATTACACAGGATCTATACAAAGGACATCAGATTTTCAAGACACTGCTTACCTAGGACGGTCAGCGCAATATTTATGAGAAGGTCGCAGGACTGCCACGCGTGGAAGGTTTGAGAATGAGAGCACAAGAATTAGCCCGGCGCTGCTTGGAAAGGGCTACCATCATTAGGAGGTGTGTATAGCGGGTATGTCTTACACATCCGGTCCTGAAAGACAAAGGCAAGCGTGCAATACTTCCGTCGTCAGAGATGGTGGCTGTGCCTACAAGCAGAGGCGCAACTCACATGATGAGGACCGCCGCTGGTGGAAACAGCAGGCAGATCTAGCACAACGAATGAGTACAGCCAGAACGTCAAAGTGTCAGCCGCTTGTCTGACAAGTCAGAAGCCTGTTCACACCTGTGTGAACGCGTGGTTCGACGTACCAGAACGAGGGCCAGGTCACCGCCCGTGATAGCCATGTTTGAAGGAAGTGTGATGAGCTTGGACTTGAACAGATCACGCTGGTGTACCTCGGCTTCTGTCCAAGTATGTTGTTGTCGCGACAGAGGTCGTTGGGAGACAAGCAGTAAGCGCATGCTCAAGCGGGCACGTGATAAGGACGCTGGTGGCGGATGACGACGACGCTGCTGGGTGAACAATGCATGGAACAGCAGAGGTGCTGGAACGGTTAACCGGCGTTCCTGGACCACTGGACCACAGAGATAAGGCTGACACAACTGTGGCATGGGCTTCTTAAATCTGCCAGATCTTGCTTCAAATTCAAATTGACACGAGAGTCAATGGCTTCGGCTCACAAGAGAGGGCGAGGGTGCTTGTCGCATTTGATTATCATGAGGGCGTTTCATAAGGAGACACTCGAGTGCTTGGAACGGGTATCGACAAAAATAGGATAATTAACTGAAATTTGAGAAATCACCAGACACATAACCAGAGCACGACGTTCCTGCAAGTCTTTATGCTGTGTAGCAAGCAAGCAATGCTGTCTAGATATACTGCTTGAGGCCGGCAGCCTGCACGCGAGCCTCGGGCAATGCGCGGAGCAACTCGCATAGTCTTGCATGTGTAGATGGTGCCAGTGGCTGTTCTGTTTCCGACTTGGCGGCAAGCTGAGCTTGCAAGACTTGGCCAAACAATGGGAAGAGGCCATCGAGGCTGTTGATAAAAGTTTGATCGTTTTCGGCGGCCAGACGGTAGAAGCATTCGAAGAGAGGCGTGTACGGCTCGTGATCTTGCGTCAAGGGCATTGCAGCAATAACGAGCGGGAGAACCTGAGGGCAGAGTTCGCTTTTCAGCGTGTGCACAAGAACAAAATAATATCTGCACGGACCTGGTCAAGCGGAACTGCGGCCTTGTTCTTCATGATCATGCGTGCAATGGCACCGCATGCATTGTCGCGTGCGCGAATGACCTCCTTCTTGTCACTTTGTACGTCAAAGAGCTTGTGCAAACTGCCAAAGATCTGACCGTATTGACCAGACAGATCTCTACCAGATGACGAGACCAGCGTGCCGACAAAGTATGCAGCATTGCTCTGCACTTCTGGATCAGCGTCGGCGAGTGCTTGTTGACTGAGCTCGAGCAGCTGAGGCGTGTATGAGGTGATGTTCTCGCCCATGGCTTCAACGACTTCTGCCAATGAGCCGATGGCGGTAGCGCGCTCAGTGGTTGTGCGTCCGGGGTTCTGCGGATGACGGGTGTAAGCTGTGAGCCCGATACTTGTGATGCCTGTTTGCTTACGTAGAACTTGGCCATCTCTGGGAAGAATTGGCCAAACGCTTGACCAAAGTCGGGTCCGAGTGCCTTTGCCAAGGTTGCGACGAGATCACAAGCGGAGCAGATGAGGAGAGCATCATACTCGGACTGTTCTTGTGGCTTGTCTTCAGCAGGAACTTCATCTTCCTCATCAGTGTCGAGCTGGCAGGGCGCTTTGCGCTCGAGAAGCTGCAGGACAAGGTGGCATATCGTGTCGAGGTGCTGCGGCACAATGACAGCGGGTCCGACCTTGTCAATTAGGACTTGGAAGTCTTCGCAAAGCGAGTTGACGACATCACGATCTTCTTCTTCTGTCCACATCTCCATGATGGGCTCAAGAATGATATTCGCAAGCTGCTGCATGTTTGCAGGCAGTGGTTGCTAGGTGATGCACACCGCCAGGTCAGTCAAGTGCGAGTACATGTGACGATAGAGGAGCAACAACATACTGGGTGAATGCCAGGAACCCACTTGTCTGCCGCGGCAAGATCATGGAATGTTGCAATGTAGCTGAGCAGCGTGGTAGCTGCAGACTTGCGAATGCCGTCCCAGAAGTGGTCAAGCAAGGCAACGAGGGCTTTCACCACTGGCTCAATGTAAGGCAGGAAGTGGTTCTTGGTGCCTCGGAAGATTTCGAGCAGTGCATCGGCGGCGACCTCCTTCTCGACAGCGATTGCTGAGCCGGCGGCAAAGTCAATGTCATCCTCGTCCAGGTCGTCGATGTCGACAAAGTCATCATCGTCATCATCGGCGTTGTCATCTTCGCCGGGCTTGCTTGTGAAGCCGTTTTCTGCAAGCAACGATGAAGATCAGCCAATGGCCAGCGTTTGGAAACACTACAAGCTCAAATTCACCGGTAAGAGCGAGAGTCTTCTCCTCGTCCTCAACGACTTCGGACTGGCCCAAACTTGCGATGAGCAGGGGCATGACCGTAGGCAGCAAAGGAGCGAATTCCTCGCCATAAACCTTAGTCATGACTGCAAAGTAAATGAACGAGCACTCTTTCAAGCGAGGGTTGTTGAGCGCCGTAGCCTTGAAGGCGAGTTCCATGGTAGGCTGGTAGTATGGTCTGAAAGCGTCTTTGCCGACAGCTTCAGCGAGCGTGCCAATCGTGTCCTGCGTGACGCCTCGGAGGTCGGTCTTTGTGCCCTGGTCGCCGCTCTCGCCATCTTCAGGGATGAGCTCGAGGAAAGGCATGATGCGGGTCATGGTGGCCTCAAAATATGGCAGGAACTGCTCCTTTGCAGCATGCGCGGACGAGCCAATTGCTCCAACTGCAATGCTCTTGAGCTTGTCGGCGCCGTTGTCTAGTAGCTGGATCATGCGGTCCATCAGAGTAGGCAGATACTGCACGATTGTCTCGCCGAGGCATTCGAGGAAGGCATCGAGAGCGACCATGGCGTAGCGCTGAGTGCCTTGGTCATTGATGAGATTAGAGAGGAGCTGAATATCCAAAAAAGATCAGGTCAGATGGCAAGTCGCACCGGAAATTGGGCAACAAGCCTCGAAAGCAATCAAAAAAGTACTCACAGGAAGCACTGTCTCGTGACGTTTAGCGCAATCTTCAGCCAGCATATCAGTGAGGCACATGAGCGCCTTGCATGCTGCGTTTCGGACAACAAGCTCGGGGTCCGCGAGGGAGCGTTCGAGGAAAGGCCAGAGCTGGTCGAGGTGTGGCTGGATGTAAAATGAAACACCTTCGACGGTGACTCCGAAAGCCATGATAGCCGACTTGCGCATATGGGGATCGCTGGACGCGCAGTACTGCTGGAAGAGCTGGAACAGAGGCGGGAAGACGTGCGTGGGTGGGAGGTTGGTAGCCAGCGCATCGAGGCACTTGAAGGAGACCTGGCAATTGATAGCACAGCAATCAGTATATTGCTCGAATCCAAATTCTTCACCTTCATACGCACCTTCGAAGGCGAGTCCCCATCGTCGTCATCATCATCATCCTCTGGCTCAGCACCAATAGGCAGCAAGCCTTCAATGATGACCTGGGAGAGATTGAGCGACTGGACCTTGCCCTTTTTGAACTTGATTAGCCAAACCAGGCTGTTGAGCGCCATGATACGCGCATCGTCGCCATAGTCCTTGTTGGCGGCGGCCATGAGTTGGAAGCGTACGAGCTCAGCTAAGTGCGGCGTCAGGTAAGGCACGTCCTGCAAATTCCAAGACAAGCGGAGGGATATCATAATCAGCACACTGTGATACTGAGGGCGAAAGGGGACGCCTGCTTTGACCCACAATGTAGAGAAGGGTCTCGAGGACATCGAAACCGTGCTTGACGCCATCGGCATCTCCAGCTTCGAGAGCCTGGCCAAGGACCGAGACCATGTTGGGCACAAGGCTCTGGACTGCGGCCTGTCGAGATCAGAAGCAGAGAAAAGGTCAGCGTCATGAAAACAGTTTTTGCAGGCTAGGGAACCGAGTCTTGAGACGCACCACCTGATCCTTTTCGTCGGCTTCAATGTACTCTGCAATCTTGCCGAGCGCTCGAAGCGTGATAATTCTGATGCCGAGGTTCTCGGGGTCATTGAGCGTGCGCTGGAAGAGCTGCAAGAGCTGAGGAAGCTGCGCTGTAAAGTCATCGACTACGATGGTGTCGAGAATGCAGTAAAGGGTGTAGAGGCCGATCTGTATTTGGACGTCGTGATTTTGATTGAGTGCCGACGGGTTCGGAGAAGTAGTCAGTAAGTGCTCCGTCACACTATTGGCACCCTCGCGGAGATATCACGCTCACCTCTCGAACAGCTGCGTCAGAGTCGGAAGATGCAGCCCAGAGCCACGAAAGAAGTTCCGGCCATTGTCTGGATAGTCACGCAAGACAAGGGTGTCATAAGATCAGTGAAGTGTTCAAGCGAGACCAAAGTCTCTGTTTATATGGAATGATGCCCACTTTTCTGGCAATTCCTTCTTGGCAATTGCAGCCACGAGCCTGGAGATGGCATGTCTGACGAGGGGCGGCGAGGCAGCACCTTGGGAGAGACCTTGCAGGAGGCCAGTCTTGATCTCAGCCTTGACGCTCTGCTGAGTCTTGGCCCAGTGCTTTGTCTTTCCAGCTCCGACGCGTTTCCTGAGCTCTACAGCGGCGAGTTGCTGAATCTGGGTGTTTTGCGAGTTGCGGAGGATGTGGAAGAGTGCGGGTATGCATTTGGGGGACTTGTAGAATTGCTCATTGAGCAGCTTGGTGGCCTGTAGGGCATCAAATACAGGGACGTCGTTGCAAGTCAGCATGAAATGGAATGAAAAGCCACGCGATCACGTTTTTGCAGCGTGTCAAGGGTAGTCTCACGCACCTGCTTGATGGTCTCGGTGTTCGGTGCCAGGGTGCCCTCGAGAGCAGCGTTGAGCTGTTGGACGTACTCCATCTGCGTGTGTTGTGGGATTAGAATCGGAGGTGTCAGTCCTCGCCATGCTCATGCGTGCCCATGTGGCCACTGCGCACATTCAAGTTCGCGTCCATGATGGCGGGACGCGGTAGACCAGCAGGGAGGAGCCTGGCGTGGCCTTATGGGACTCTGTATATCGTGCGTGGCCAGCTGCGCACCCGTGCAAGTGCTCGAGGTCAGCGTCGTGAGGGAGAACCACGCTCAAGCGCGCGCCCGCAGGAAAGGCCGAAATTTTTACAAGTCTTTTGCCACCAAGCAAAAAAATGGAAGGCAGGCCTGGCGAGTTGGACGACACCTCTCTCTTCTCCTCCAACGCAGTCTACTCTATACTCTGCGCACGGGGGCGCGAGCATCGGGACGGGCGAGCGTATAGGGCGCATGCCCCGAATCGCTCTGTCCGCCGGGTGCCTCGTATCGTCAGATTGGAGGCGTCTTGGGGCCAGTCTTTGCATCAAAGACTGGTCCCGCCCGGTTGCGCGTCTTAAACTCCATGACGACGCCCTCGAGAGCAAGGCAGCACGCGTGCAAAGGCCTCGACTGCCCGCTGGTTCCCGTAAAACAGGAGGCTAGCCTGTCTTGTGCCCGCTCGCTGCTCGCACGTCATATTCCTTATCATTTGATGTTCAAAAGTCTCGGACGGGGTTGTATTTGCACACCCGCCCTGACAGTCGCTAGTCGACAATGCTTCTTGTGAAAAACCATGACGCGGCCATTCCATACTACCTGTATATAGACTTGTTCTCATTCCTTTCACGGTCTACTACTGCAATACATGCTCATCACCGCATGAAACACCTAGCCAGGTTCTGCACCAGCGAGTACCGGACTACCTCGAGCTGCCGCAGCGCCGCATCCACGCGTTCCACCTCCTTCTCGGCCTTGCTTTGACTCCCTTGCTGATCCTTCTTGCCCTTGCCGGTCTTGCTTCCATTCTCCTGGCCGCCATCTGCGCCCTCTCGAACGCTCGTCGCGCGGATCAAATACGCCAAATGACCGTAGATATCCCTCCTCCCGCTCTTTTCCACCGGCGATACAAGCTCATTCAAGCACCGCATGAGCTCGTACGTGTCCTGCTCCGAGACTAGCGCTCCCCCATCTCCTCCATTGTCATCGGCGTCATTCAGCAGGCCCACAGCGTCGAGCAACATGACCGCCCAGAATCGCTTCGGCGCTGCGTTGCTGCTCATGAGTAGCGTGAGAAGCTCTGCGGCCGCACGACGCTCGCCAGACGCGTACAGCGCGTGGAAATCTCGATATCGCGCGAGGAACCCAAGTCGCGTGCCAGAGACCAGCGCGAGCGCGTTCTGCTGAAGTGCAGACATGCCGCTTTCGCCATTATCGCTAAACATCGCAGAGTCGGGTCCAAATACGTTTGCTGACGAGTACCCCGTGTTGTTTGTAGACGGCCGTAGCAAAGAAGTAGGTATTGAATCGATCAACGCTAGCGCGGCCTCGCCATTGAGCACGTATTCGTCCAGGATGAGATCGCAGATCTTGTTGATTCGCCGAGCGTCATTGGCACGAATGCAGTATGATATCGCCAGTCCATACTTCTTGTGCGCAATCAGCGACTCGGTCGTCATCTGAGGTGTGGTGTATAGCGCCAACTTCAGCCAGGTTCCAGGTGGTCCCAGCTCGCGCGTATGGCCGACTTACCAGGCAGATACTCCGCGCTGCGTCTTCAACGCCATACACCGAACAAGCCATAAGCACGTCTTCTACAGAAGTGCTGCCCTTTTTGCTGGTTTCCTTCTTGACCTTGTCTACCACAGCCATCTCGTCGCCTTCTGCGTCCGCCTCCTCCTCGTCCTCCTTCTTGACAGCTGCATCGTTTCCTGATAGCGCTTCTATTGGACTTGTGCTGCCTATGCTGAGCAAGTATTCGCGTATCCGGCCTTGTCCGAGCTGCAGATTGTCTAGCGATGCGAGATAGTCAACGGTCACCCGCCATAGACCAGGATCAGACATCAAGATGTCCGTGTACGAGAGAAGGAACCAGTCGCGAAGCGTCACACCGTTCCTGCGTTTCATCATGTGCGTCAGCAACCAGAACCTCATGATGGTGATGGATTGAGGCAAACCTACACAGGCGTAGCATCCCGCAGCAAACCGAGCTTGCCGAATATATCGCTTAAGTGGGTGACAAGCCAGCTATCCTCTTCCGCTGCGAGGCGAAGGACCTGCGAAATTGCTCCTGTCAGCTAGTTGCGTCCGGACTGACTGATACTCGAGATCATACCTTGGGTATATCACCCGTTAGCAATGCTATCGAGATGGTCTCCTTGAAGACAGTTTGATCTGCCGAATGTGTTTCCAGTATTGTATCGAGAGTTTCTCTGCACAAGCAAAAGAGACACATCAGCTGTCGCAGCACTTGATTGCACAACAAGAATATACTCACGGTAGGTCATCTCGCTTCAGACCGGGGCGTACCAGCAGGCACCACGCCGCAAGTGCTGATTTCCAGCCATCTTCTGCTGTATCCGCGATAGACGCCGCATCTCCGCTCAATATCTTCAAGAGCAAGCTAAAGCCAGCCTGCCACCCTAATCGTTCCTCTGCGATATCGTCCGCATCGACATCATCTTGTTCCTCCATCTCTTCTTGGAACCCATCCATGTCTACATTCAGCCGCGCAAGTGCTGTTGACACGCGGCCGCGCCATGAGCGTACTGCACTCAGAAAAGCGGTCTCGTAGGCGTATATTGGAGAATTTGAGCGTGGTAAGTCGGCGAGCAGGTCTAGGCACGATTGTGTAACGCGCTGCAGGATGCTCGAAGGGTAATTGAGCAGAGTTTCGAGGACGTTTGAAGCTAGCTCGAGATGCCCACGCAGGACGGATCTGGAAATGCAGGCGACATTCAGCAATACAGCGCGAGCATCTCTAGGCAATGCGCGCTCACGAGCAGATGAACGTCCAGAAGTCCTCGTGGTCGTACGGTGCTGCCATGCCGACGAGCTCTTCCCTCCGCTCGGCCGAGGGATACGGACTAGTCGTGTTGAGCCAGTCGACAATTTCTTCTGCAGCTATGCCATCGCCTCGCCCGTCGGAAGGTACATAGACGATGTGAGCCAGGTGAAAGACGTCTCGAATAGCCGAAACGATTGCAAGCTCTTCCGTGTCGATCTCGCTCTTTGACTATGAGACCGTACGTGCATTTGACAATCAGCAAAGCTTCCAGCAGGGACCGACATCTGCTGGCTCACGCTCAGTTCCAGTAGGTACCGGTTGATCGAGTCGCGGTAAAGCTGGGCGAAGCGGGAATAATATGACACTTGCTCAGGTTCCGGTATGCTACATTTCACAGAGTCAGTATATTAGACTGAGAGTGCAAGTAGAAGCTATCCTACCCGTCGTTCCGCAATGCCAATGCGAATTGATCCTGTTGCTGCTGATGGGAATCTCCCATCGCGTCTTGCTGAAACTTGTTGGCGATAATCTGCAAGCTGGCATAGACGGTATACGTTTCTGTCGTGAACTGGAACGCACGAGCTTGAGCATCGATTACGATTGTACAAGGCCCTATGCAACCTACTGCTCTGCGTGACCGCTTCAAAGTCTCGAACTCGACAAACTTGATGTCGCCATCATCAGCAGCCGAGGCCTTGCCCTTGCCGCTAGTCTTTCCTTTGCCTTTGCTACTGCTACTCTTGGTACCTGCACTGTTGCTCTTGCTATCTCCTGCTTCACCGGGCGCTGCACTCGAGTAACATGCTATCCCATTGCCCATGCTTGCGGGCAAGAAGCTGCCATTGTACAAGGTGGACAGCGCAGACGTCGAGGCTTGCGGCTTTGACGAGCCATTTGCAGCCGAGAAGGCCATCGTGCGTAACGCAACCAATGTTGGGGGAAACTTGGAGCGAAAATGAGCTGGCCGACCAGAAATCACGAGCTCGTAGGTTACCTTCAGCGTAATCGGCAGGCGAAAAGGCAAGCTTGAGCAGGGCAAGCTTCAGCGCACGCAGACTATAGAGTAGGCTCAGAAGAGCAGCAGATGGTACGTGATATCCCCATTGCTCTGCCCTGCGCTTGAAGTTGGACAATGCGCTGACTCGTGACTGCAGGAGGCCGCGGGGATCAAGCCAGACTCGGTCGTCGCCAAACGGGTCGACAGCCTCGCCGCCAGGCTGCGACGGCGGTGAGGCCAAGTTGAAAATGTACCATGTGTCAGGCCGTGCTGATCAAGTCTGCTGCTGTCCTTCGTGCTCGCTGGCAACGCGCTCTCCGTGGATTTGACTACGATCATCCTCCTGAAAAATGGCAATGTCATGCATCTCTACCATTACCACTTTTATTCATGCTGGCCCATCTCTCGTACCCACAGTCAGCTGGTTGGTTCTCATGCAGTCGCTTCAGAGGCTGTCCGTGTCCTGCGCGAGGTCGTGGCCGCTAGCAGGGCACCTTCGTTCGAAGCCCTGGTCGCGCTGGTCGAGGAGACTGGTGACAAGCTCACTGGTGCCGGCAAGAAGGGTGCGTAGGCCATCTGTTGCTTTAGTCTTGTCGACGATATTGACTCTCTGTTCTCTGATGTCTGTAGAACCCGTCATCCAGAACATGATCCTGCGAATCACAAAGTTCTTGCGTGAAGAGTATCAAACAGCGCTCAACAGCGCGATAGAGTCTCATTTCCCGCCTGGAGCATTCGAAGATCTCTCTGCATCGGCAAATGGTGTCCCCCAGACGCCATACCCGATAATACCGCAAGACACAAGCGCGAGCTTCACCACTTCCCACCCGACTTTGGCACGGACAGATTCGTCGTTTCCATTCTATACCTCTGCTACGAGTGCTGGTCCGTCGAGGACTGCAAGCGGAGAAGACTTTGCAGCTCACGAGAGCAGGGACATGAGTGCTTCGACCGAGAGCATTGCATCCACGAAACCACAGCCGCACCACCATCATCACCACCATGCCACTACTAGCAATCACGCATCGATACAGCCGGTCAGCACAAACAGCATATTCGAGCTCCTCGGGCATGATCCCGTCTCGAGTCGGTCACACGCTGCATCCATGTCTTCCTCGGTCCATTCGTCCGCGACAGGGCACTCGACGCCGGTTGCGAGCGAGTGGCAGAGCCCAGCGATGCCTAGCTCGCCCAACGCCGACCACGGTAGCACCATCTCTTTCCGCAGTCCAAGCAAAGGCAACCTGCATGGCGTGCATCGGGAGAGTCTCGCGCGTTTTCAGACCGGCTCCTCGAGCTCCTTGGCACCGCAGCTTACGAAAGCCAGATCTCGTTTCGAGGAGGATTTCAGCAAAAAAGCAAATGACCTGAAGCCACTCTTTACCGACGCTATTGGCGAGCTAGTGGATGAGCTTGGCATGGTGCGAGAACAGATAGCAGCCCAGGCAATGGAGCATATACACTCAGCGTAGGTGTATTGCTGCATTAATTCAAAGCGACAAAACTGATGAGGAATTGTTTCTCTTCAGCGAAATCATCCTCACGCTTGGTTACTCAGCAACCGTCGAAACGTTCCTAAAAGCAGCAGCTCGCAAGCGCAAGATCACGGTCGTCGTCGCCGAGACTGCGCCTTTCTACAACGGACGGCAGCTGGCACTATCCCTATCAAATGCCAACATCCCAACCTTGCTCGTCCCTGACAGCGCCATCTTTTCTCTCATGTCTCGAATCAGCAAAGTCATCCTGGGGACGCACATCGTTCAAGCAGACGGCTCTCTGATCGCAATCACGGGCTCTCTTCCCGTGTGCAAAGTCGCAAAATCGCACAATGTGCCCGTGATAGTGTGCACGGGCATGTTCAAAGTCAGCAACATGTTCATGTTTGCTGGGAATAGGGGAGAAATGGGAGATAGCTTGCTCATGGACATGGACAATGCTGGACCTGCAGAAGTGCTTGGCGGACCAGATGATGAAGACAGCGACGTTGAGAGTTGGTCGGTCGCGGGACATGGGGATCTCCTGCATGCTGGTGGGAAAAAGTTTGAAGTCGTAGCGCCGTACTGGGATAGGGTTCCACAGGACTTGGTCAGCCTCTTCATTACGAACATTGGAGCACATCCGCCTAGTATGATTTTCAGGTTGTTAAAGGAGATTTTTGAGTAGACGGGGAACGCGCCTCATGCGATCAGAATATACAGGAGCAGACGCCTGCGATCATATATTGAAGCTGGATCACGAGCAGGCTTGCTAACATGTGGTAGAATGATAACACGAGAATTAGGTGTGAAGCTATGGTAGATATATAAGGGGTGAGACTAGCTGGCTGCCCTAAGCTCTCCGCTGGAAAAGCCAAGCGCCCAATGAGCGCTATATCGTGCACGTCACTACTTGCTCTTGTTAGCATCAATGATGCTCTCGAGCTCGCCCATGCGTCTGCTACGGTCCTCGCTATGAACCTTGCGAGCATCTGTGAGCTGATCCTGTCACCGTCAACGTAAACGCTTGGTCAGTAGGGATCCTGATAATTGGAGCGGCATGATACAACGTACAAGCGCAGCTTTAGATTCTTGCACATGCTGTGAGACCTGTTCGTGGTGTTGCTTCTTGATGTCGACCTCCTTGAGTGCTTTTTGAGCTTCGCGAACGGCTGTTCCGAACAGTCTCAGCAATACGACACGTGACTGAAATAGAATCTCAAGATAGAAGAATGGACCAACCCTGGTCGTGCTTGGCCTGCGCGCGCTCAAGCTCCTTGTTGGCAGAGTGCATGTGATTCTCTGCTTTTGTCTTCTCCTAAACGAGCGAGCGAATCAACGTTGTTCACCCAGCATTCTTTTCTTATGGCTGAGTCTCACTTTCATAGCCTTGTTGTCGGCCTGCCGGGATGATAGAGTGCAGGAATGTTTAGTCGAATGCCGATTTGACTCTGGCGAATCGAGTCTGCCTATCTCACCTTCTCAGCTTTCCGCTCGGCTTTTTCGGCCTGAGCAAGAGTAGCGTCAATGGCAAGGGAATTGAAGTCCGCGTGTCAGACAGCCATTTGTCATTGCGGAGTCTGGCTACTTTCATGACCCACCTTGGCAATCTCCTTGACCTGGTACTTGATGTGGGAGTCCTCGGCTTTGCCCTCCTGCGGGACGAAGTCAATCAATCCATCGAATTTCATCTACGGAGATGTAATAGCTACCTTCTCGAGCGTCTTGTGCAGGCTCTTTGCTTCCTTCAAACCCATGTGTTGCGAAACTGGAGTTGCGGCTGGAGCAGCTCCTGCCTCGTTGCCGTTGGGGACGCCAGCAGCGGGTGCGGGCTCGTGGGCGCCGTACTCTGCGCTATTGCGAGGGGCCTCGTTGGTGGGTGCGAGTGGTTGCTCGTGTTGCTGCATGGCTGCGTGGGCTTATATATGTGTATGTGTCTGCGTGTGGATCTGCGTGGGTGTGTTCTTGCGCGTCGATGTGGCGAGGCTGGCGAGTGCGGATGGAGCAGAGGCAAGATGCAGAGCAGCTTGTCAGGAGGCTAGTCAAGGCAGAAGCTGCGGAGTGCGAGCTGTCCAAGTGCTGACCAATCTATGCAGCAGCCTTACGAGACGCTTGTGCTTGGATTGAGGTCGAGGCTGGAATGCTCTTTGCCTCGGATAACTCTGACTGTGTCACCTATGACGTCACTGGGGACCGGGCACGAGATTTGCAAATTGATTTTCACAGCTTGCTCTGTTGTATTGGTCACTATTCTCCTCAGATGCACGAAGTGCTCTATCATTAGCCCAAATTCTACGTCTCACGGTCAACTAATCCACGCTGTTGTCATGTCATACCATAGACATCAGCTTCCAGACACGGTATGCAGTGTTCGCAGGAGAAGAAGCACGGACTAAGACACAAGCTCTAGACGGGATAGGAAAAGTCGGGGATGAGGCAGCGTTTCGCAGCAAATACGGTAAGCTATGGCTCTGCCCTCAATTGGCGGGTTTTAGGAGTCGTCTCCTCACAGCCACGCTATGGGGCCAGGGAGCCGGTCAACGCCATGACTAGCGCCTGATACAGATCAAGCATATCGCTTAATGCTTCCGGTCTGCCTGATACAGCTTTTCCGCCTCCAACATGCAGTCCCAGCCAAAGAGGTACTCTGCGAAGTGTCAATGCATCAGCGAGACGCCCTTGTTGCCAAGCAGTGACATCCGGCCACTGACTCTGAGTTTCTGGATCAGCGCTCTTGTCTGGGTTCGGCCCACCCTCGCGGACGCGTCTGAACGCTGCATCTCGTTCTTCTGCTTCTTTGCCAGTGGTCAAGTGCATTCGCTTGCCATTTTGGAAAGCACCGTCGACGATGGAGTCGGCTCGGCTTTTGCGAGCTTTTTCAACGAGCTCGAGAAGAGCTGGTATGTCGGCCTTGTTTTGCAGATGCGAGAACATGACGGCGAGTGAAGCAGCGTCCTGTAGAGCAAGATTGTGCAATGTCAGACTTCAATGCAAGCTATCATGCTGACAGTTTGGGTACCTCGACTGCCTGTGCCGCACCCTGCGCCAGATGTGGCAAGGTTGGGTGGGAGGCGTCCCCGATGAGGATTACGCTGTTCTTGACCCAGGTTGACAGCGGCAGGTGCACTCGGAGCTTCCACTCGAGCACTTCGTCGGAAGAGACTGCAACATGTAGCACATCAGCAGGTGTGCGGAAGCAGTGAAGCTCGCGGAGGCTCACCCAGGTTCAGCATCTTTTGTATTCGAGGGCAATAGTCAGCCCACATCTTCATGAGATCTTCTCTGCTTCCTTTTGAGGTCCACGACTCCTGCACGAGGTGCTCGTCCGGATGTGCGGTCGAAATATTGTAGACTTGCTTGTTCGAGATTGGGTAAGCGATGATGTGCCTTCTGTGCGCGATCCAGCGGGTGATGACTGGTTCGTCTATGAGCTGCTTGAGGTCTGGATCTGTCTCCATGAGTTCTCGGGGAATGAGGAGTCTATAGGCGGCTTGTCCAGTATCTTGGGCCTCGTCAATCTCTCCGTCGAGTGCGAGCAGCTGCCGCCTTATATTGCTCTTGACTCCATCCGCAGCAATGACGAGGTCGTATTGCGTCCAGTCGCTTTCTTGTTCCGGCTGCTCGGACTTGCGCAAGCGATACTTGATGGCGGTCTTGTCAAAGTCAATACTCGTGACCTCGCAGCCGAGCTTAATGTTGGTGCCTAAATTATCGGCGGCCTTGACCATGGTGCGATGCAGGTCTGCGCGGTGACAGACCCATATGGGCGCTTGGAACATTTCCGTGATAGCATCATATCTTGCAGATGCGAGTTCTTCGTCGGTCGCGCCTCGACGGATGGATGTGCCCTCGATAGCAACGGCACCGCCTTCGTGCAAATCATGCTCAATTCCCCAGCGCTTGAGTATGCGATAGAAGTTGGGTCCTGGGTTTTCAATTGTGAAAGCAAGAGGCGGAATGTGCCGCAAGAAAGTCACTGTCAGCACGTGCTTGCCTGGTCATTTGCTTTCGAACTTGGAATATAAATGAAACACACCGACGTTAATTCCCGCTCCCACGTCACTCAGCCTTGACGCAGACTCGTACAGGTCGACGTTCTTGAAGCCAGCCTTCTTGAGGCCAATAGCCGCGCCGAAGCCTGCAATCGCATTGTCAGTGAGCTGTGTGGCCCAAGAGTGACACACGCAGCCATGCACCAACCTCCGACTCCTCCGCCGACGATGCATATGCGGAGACTGTTGCGGATCTCTTCTGTAGCCATGCGTGTGTATTGTGTGAGAGGGTGTCAGGGTGGCTACTATCTCGGCTTGCTGAACTGTGGGGCGACCAGGTGCAGCGGTGCCAGATAGCGTTGGAGATCCGTGTCTCAGGTTCCAGGACGAAGAATGTCAACAAGAAAGTGCTGCTATAAACACCATGTACAGGGTTGTGAACGAGGAGCTGTGGTCGGAGTCTGCTATGCGATCCGGCTGCTGGATGAACAGTTCAACAAGGGCAGGACGGTGGCGGACTCCGGCTGAGAAGCCCCAGAAAGTGTGAGAGCGACCAAGCAGGCACTGAATCACACGTCCCAGCATCTAACTGACTCGGTCTGGTAGCTAGATTAGGCGGTCGTGCCTGCCTTGCAACGTGAAGCTGCTCTTCCTGCACGCACGAGGTTGATCGGGCTGCTGGACTGCAAGAACTACGGCACGGCTGACTTCTATGAGGCTTCTAGCTAATCAAATCATGTCATACAGAAAATATCATTTGGCATGTCTGCTGTGTGCTATCAAAAAGTATTCTACTATGAATTGCCCTCCTGCTGTTGTTCCGCCACAGCCGTCCCTTAGCACGTGTGCAACTCCGC
Source organism: Cystobasidiaceae sp. HBUAS51001 (assembly GCA_003351005.1). Lineage (NCBI taxonomy): Eukaryota > Fungi > Basidiomycota > Cystobasidiomycetes > Cystobasidiales > Cystobasidiaceae > Cystobasidiaceae sp. HBUAS51001. The sequence goes on from KZ857219.1 coordinate 42,032, forward strand.
TGTCCGCTTCTTTGCAAGACAACCACTCATCACTTGCTTCCAAAAGCCTTTAGACGACCGCATGAGCGCATACTCGTTGCAGACGACCTTCACAGGCACCACGAGATGATCATCCGGTCATAGCACAATTGCCGCGACCATGGCAGCCTTCGACATACACAGGCATTCTACTATTTTCCACACAAAGCCGCCGCATAGATCAAAGAACAGCATTGGCAGGCCTGCCATTGAACACATCGACGGGTACGACGAAGATGCAGAGAGCAACGAAAGCTTGGACGCGATAGGCCAGCGCCAGCCGCGCTCAACCCGGCGTGGGTCGCAATTTGGCGTGTCCGATCAGCTGGGCTATGTGTCGCGCAATAGCGACACATTCAGCAGTAAGCACAGCATTGCTAGTCGCACAGCAAAGATCGCTCCTGCCTCGTACGTGTCTTGTCGAATGGTCCAGGTCTGGTCAGATAAGCTGACTCGCATCCGTAATTGGGTGATTCGGCAGGTCAAACACCCGCGATACGGGACCGCCAGCCCTAACACTCGAGCTCAATTTCAATGCACAAAGCAAGCCTACCGGGACAAGGCCTCTTCCTGAATCTGCTCAAGTGAGACCAGCTGGCAAAAAGACGACCAAGCAGGATATCCAGCCGTCTACGGGCCAGAAAAGTAGGAAAGCGGTGGCGTCTTCTGGCAGCCAAGCAAGAAAGAAGGACGTCGACGTACGTTTTGAAATTGTACGGTCACAGAGCGGAATGCATCATATTCCCGTGGCGAGCACAAGCTCCGTCGTAACGCGCAAGAGCAGCCCCGTGAGGAAGTCAAAGGAAAACGAGTGGCTTTTCTCGTGAGTCTGAAGAGACGAAGTGCTGCATGCTGTTACCCGGCTTGCTGAGATTGTTTTGATACGACTGATTGTTACATGTCGTACCTAGCTCGCCGGAGACTTCACGGCATAGAACGCCAGATGCGATTCCTCTCAGCTCATCAAGCAAGGAGAACGATGGTCCAAAACGAACAGCTGTCATGCCATCTTCCTCCGACAAGTATTGGCATGCAGTCGAAATTGATGTTAGTTGCATCACCGATGAACAGCTGTCGCAAAAGGACAAGACAAGATCGTTGCAAGCTGCACAGAAGGGGAAGAAAAAGGCACCAAAGGTTTACGATGACGACTACGAAGAGGATGATCAGACTACGGATACCGCGATCAGTGATTCTGTGGGTGTCGCCCGGTCGGCCACACCGAAAGGCAAGAGCACTGCCCGTCAGCAGCAGTCTGTGCTGCCGCGCATGAACGGTATTTCATCTCCTCTCAAAACGGTTGCGACAAGAGACAGATCTGCTATCAAGTCTGTACGATCACCTAAGAAAGCAGACAAGGAGGACATAGCTCCCCTTACGATTCGCAGAGATGCGAGTCGCACGAGGGAGACCTCGAAACCGCCATACGAAGCTTTGGCAGACGCAGCAAATAATGCGGGCAAGCGGCCGAAGGCGAAGCCAAGTGCGCCTGCCCAGAATCGCATGTCAACGGCGCACCCTTCGTCATCTGCCACCGGCCTCAGCGAAGCGTATCGTACTTCAAGCTCCTCTGCCGAACGGAGACCGCTTGCATCTCGCGAGGTTTCCTCGAGACCTGTCAGGCAATCGGGAGCCACTCCTGCTATGCGAGAGAATAAGATTGTGGACGTGCCGAGCTCGTCACCTGCTAAGCCGTCGACAAGCGCTTCACAAAATCTGGGGGCTCAGCGAGGTCGACCTATCACGCTTTCTTCGCAGCGTGCACCGTCAGAGGACGATGACGCCGAGCTCAGCATCGAAGTCATGTCTGGTGCTTCGGCTTCGAGAGCAATTGGCACGGGTCGGCAATATGCAGAAGGCTTAACGATACACGCGCGCGGCACTCCGACCGCGCCGTTCGCCAAGCAGAATCGTCAGGGCGACACTGCCATCAAGGTCAATAAGCCTAATCGACGCAAAGCGAAGCCATCCGCACCCAACAAGACGGGCGCAAGCAGTCGGTCCATCGAGCCTATGCAGCTCTCTGTTTTGCAAGAGACAGCGCACAATACACCAGACAGCTCCCTTAATTTCATATATGAAATTGGATCATCGCAGCGCGACACTCGGACCTCTTCGGCCATGTCATCTGCCAAAAAGCGTCGTGGTCCGCCGACGGAGTCTTCAAGTCCTCGCAATGGCAAACGGCGATCTTTGCACGAGCTCGATGATGACAATGCCGGACAAGAGTCTTTCGATAGATCCGACTCGCCCTTTGAGCAAACACAGGCTTTGTGGAAGTCGGCGGCTGGCAACACAAGCTACGATTCTGACCTCGACTTCAGCAGTGACAGCGATGGTGACGTCTCGCTCAATGCGAGTCGTCGAATGGGTGAGTCACGATCAGACTAGCTCTGTTAGCAGCACACACGTCAGCTCACTTGCTTGCTTGTCAGTGCTGTGTCCTTTTTGCGACGCCGTCCTTCCCGACAAGCCCACTGCCGTCTTCTTACAAATGCTAGACAGACTCTGCTCTCGGGTCGACCTCCAAATCCGTCGGTCTGTAGGCAACCCTTTTGCGCTCAGCCTACCGCTCGCAGATACTGTTTCCGCGTGTAAGCGGCACAGAGATGAGGACGATATAATCCCGGCAGGCATAGCAGCAGGATATCCGACTGAAGCGTCCATGAATTGGGAGTTATTTGAGAGGTGAGCGACTGCGCAAATCAAGGGTCTGGTCAGTGGCTCATTGTCTCTTCTCATTCATCTCTGCAGCGTGCTGGAGGCTTGTTGCCGGCGTCGTCTGAAGAAAATCCTAAATGGCACCGAAAGCAGCTCATTTGAAGAAGCTGCTCGTCTAGAATGGGCTCAAAAAGGGAATAGGAAGATGGGCAATGTCATGAATGAATGGGCAACATTCCATCAAGAGGTCCCGGGATAGTAAGAATGCCTTGCTGTTGACTCGATAATCCAGATTTTTGACGTCCGCTTTGGCTCTAGCTACGGCCAGAAAGGTTTCAATGTCATCATGAACTTTCTTACAAAGAATTTGGTCTCGCCTCAAGTGATCACGGAAAAGCGCACCCATCCACTCGACATTGAAAGCTACTTGCGCCGGGTCCTGGTCCCGGAGGCAGCAGTTTATATGATTAAGAACGACAGTAAGTGTACCCGAGCCGAAGCATGCAAGATCCTGGAAGAGTCGCGCGACTATGGTACTGCGGTCTTTGGCGAGTTGGAAGTCAACGGTCCGCTCTTTGCAGAGACGCAACGGGAGCGGAAGTCGCGCAAGGCGGAGGAGATGGCCCTTGATAGTCAGCGTGACCAGCTTCTGGGCTCTCAGGGCGACGAAGCAGAAGCGCTAAAGCGGGGTCAGCAAGTTATGGCACGGCTCAAAAGGCGCAGCGGAAGCATGATAGACGCGCAGTAAAGCCCGAATGAGCAAAGACAGCAGGCTCAAGTTGAGTGCGCGTCTTGAGATGCAGCTAGAATGCATCCAATGTCCTGTCCATTGCTTGGGCAACCGGAACTCTAAAGGCCTTGGGTGTTTGGGGCAGTCGGATGTCCATAGCCTGATCCACAATACTGCAGGCAGGGATATCGCTCAGCCGACGAAGGCGTGTTGGCTTGACTTGTCAAGCGAGCTTACAGATGGTCTCCCAGTCTGGTCGATTCAATGCTCGGCGCGTGGACGCAGTGCCTGCAAAGTGCTTTTGGGGGATCTGCTATACCGCTCGCTAGATCTTGAGTAGCGACCAGCGGCGATGGTCTGGTACAAGCGCCACCAACATGCTAATTCCTCGGCGGCGTCCCTTACGCATCTGCACAGCTCAGTGAAGGGTGAATTGTCGGACAACCCAAATTGCATCCAGATGATCATCTCGGGCTACCTCGCGCCGAGATCGAAGCTTCAAGTACAAAGGTCCCCCCACATCGGCCAGCTGACGATGGCCAAGTGCCGAAAAGATATGAATGCGGGTGCATCCGAAAAGGGTGATAATGGCTTCCTCCCCTTTCAAAGTCGAGCTCTCGGCATGCATGACCACCACGCTAGACCCAACCGGCAGAATGACGAAAGGGTTCGGCATGTTCCGACGGCTGACCGGCGCCCAGACTAACAGACCATCCCCTCTGGTCCGAGACTAACAAAACCCAAAACGGGTATAGAAGCAGGCATTGATTGATCTGTCGTCGACTCTCTTCACTTCTTTGTCTCCACTTCGACCTTCGTAACATAAGACTAGCGCCTTCACCAGAAGCCGCCCCTCTAAGCAGACTATCTTTTGCACTCTTGACTTTCGTCAAGATGTCGACATCAAACCGTACCCATAAATTCCTTAACAAGTTCAGTCGTGACAAGAAAAAGAAGACCGAGAGCCGACCGCAGGCATCTATCTGTCTGGATCCCTGTGTCGGGTAGAGTCGCTTCGATTTCGGTACAACAGCAAGTAGTGGTTCTGAATATCCTGCGGCCCAACCCTCGCCCTCAGGGCATGCATCGCCAGCAAATGGTCGCATTCGAGGACGCTTCCGAGGGTGCTGATCCAGCCGTGGTCGCTACTAGTGCCAATGTCGCCAATTACCTTTGGGATGGTTGGTATCACAGCGGTGATCATTACACTACTCAGGTCAGAATTTATCGAGACCCTCAGGCTCCTGCCTCTAGACCGTCTTCGAGTCACTCTACCGCTTCCAGGCGATCTACGTCAGGCCAGACTACCTTTTCCACCGCCTCGACTGCCGTGCACAACCCCAACTACAGAGTCTTCCCAAGTGCTTGAGACGATGCCGCAAGCGCACCCGCCGACTCAAGGACCCTTCGAGCACTTGATCCTTACTTCTCAGATCGGGCATGCGCGCATCTGCTGCAATCAAAGCTCAAGCGACTACTCTTGACTATCGAATCCCATTTCTTGCTTTTTACCGATTGTTAGCCTGCCTTTTTTTTCCCTTCCCCTTGCATTTCATTCCGATATGACATTGTGTCCATAGTTCCCTCTTTCATCATTCTTCTTCAGATTGTACCCTTCACATCTGCAATAACTGCTTCTTTCACGCATGTCAGCTGTCCATACGCCGAGACCCGCACATCCAGAGGGGCAATTGGACCAATGCCTTCAAGGCTCGCATTCAGTGCAACAGCCGTGAGTTATCCAGAGTGACCTTCATAAGGATGCACAGATCCCGACATGAGGCGTCTTAGTAGTACGTGTTGTGTGATTCGTCCTCTTGGCTTGAATTACAGCGGCGAGATCTCATGGATTCGTGCACGCATTACATTATCGTCGAGCTGCAATCACCGCCCTATCGGCACTTGTACATCAAGGTACTCATGAAGCGTACATGCGTCGTAGCGATTTTGTCTGGACCTCCTGAACGCCAAGCCTCGTAGGCTGGTGACGCGGATTGCCCGCCCTATTGTTCTCGAAAGTATGGCGGCTTGGAAGAAAAGAGCCTGGGTGAATAACGACTATTGCAACTGATTTATATGCTACTGAAGGCGGAACAGTCTCTGCGACTGGAAAACGATATTGCACGTATTTTTGCGAAAGATCATTGTAAGACTTGTCGTTTTGTTGCACTTGGTAAGGTAAGAAGGCATCCAAGGGAGGTCGAGTAGATTATCGAACGTTTTGCGTATTTGACACTAGACGAAGCGGAACAGCATGTCAAGGGGCAGGCCTCGATGGTGCGGAAGCAAGACTTGGTGAATCTAGCACAAGGTCATCGAAGGACCCGATGTCGGCTCCAAGGTGACTTGTACTTTGCTCGACCCAGGCGGTGTGACCTTTTTCGACTCTTTGCGATGATGTTGCTGTTGTTGCATGGCATGCTGTTGCAAGGCATTGCGGTACAGCGTCGGTGATGGCCGATGGACCGGCTCGGAACCTTCACTACCATATGGCGTCAATGGCGTGTTCGGTGTCAATGGCATGTCTTCGTCGTCAGAGCTGCTTCCTTCGTGATAGTGCAGCAGCGATGAGGGACTGCTGGTGGAGATGTTGGAGGATGAAGAGTCTCGTCGCAATGGATGGGAAAGAGGAGTAAGGGTTGCAGCTGCCATCGACGCGACGAATGTCGTTGCAGGCAGGATTGGCCACGTATTGATATCAAAACGGTGTCCTGCCAGGTACCATTCGCGGACGTGCTTTGCCGCATTGGAGAAGCATGGCAAAGAGTCTGTACGCCAAGCAATGTGGTCAGTCAATGGTTTTAAGGTAATTCAGAAGACAAGCCAAGACTTACACTTCTTGATGACGATCGTGCTGACTTGCTCAAGGTGCTCGGCAAGATGGCTGTCTAGCATTTGCGCAATTTGCACTGCCGTCATCGTCTCATCTGCTGGAACCCTGGCTTTGCCGCAGAGGAAGCGAGCTAGCATCAGGCAGCCTCGTGCAATGTCGGATGATTTGAGGGGGACAAAAGCGCGATGAAACAGAGTGACCTCCATGAGCAGACGTGCGACGTGCTGAAGTTTTGTATCGGTGGTGAGGAGGGTGATATCGGTGATGGATGCAACGCGAAGCCATGCTTCTGCAGTTGGGTGACCGATGAGCCAGTTCAAGGTGGAAAGAACGTGTCCTTCCATCTGCAGAACGCGGTAAAGGGCACGACGGTCAGCAAAGCTTTGCAGGATGCAAGCAAGGAACTCAAGCAGCTCACCTGAATGAAAGCACTGGCGTCGTAGGCATGGCACGTCATGGAGCAGAGGTCCTGCACCGTTGGCACGCGGTCTTTCGCATCTTCGAACTTCGCCGCAATCCACAAAGCAGCGCACCCTACAAGCTGATAATGTCGCTTATACACTATACGTTTGCCCGTATAGCGGTCGGCGATATTCACAGCAAGATAGAGGGTTTCTGGCCGCAGGCGGTATTGCGAGTGGATTTCGATAAGAAAGTCGATGAGGTAGGGCCGCATGTACCATGCAAGCTCGGGTTGCTGATCAATGAGCTCGACAGAGGCTATTGTAGAAAGCTGCAGGACATAATGAAAGAAGATGAGATGCATGTCAGTCAACGTTGCATCTCGTCGCGCATGTGGCCAAGTCGCGTCGGGTAAGCAATTCACGTACCTCCATCTCGGCCATGTACGCGAGCACTTCATCAGAGTACTCTTGCTCGAGCAGCGCCTCAAACTCGCGGCTGGGGCCAGCCGAGGTCGAAGGCAGCGGGACCGACTCTTGACGGGCATTCTGTCTCGCCTTGTGCGCAGGATGCTGCGACGCAGAGGTCGAGCCGGCTGTCGTGGTCGACGACTTGCGCCGGAGTGCAGCTGGCCGCGAAGCCGATCGCGACGAGGCGGAAGCAGAAGCAATCGAGGAAGAAGCAGAGGAGCACACCGACGGTGAAGGCGAAGGGCGCTTGCGATAGGCATAGAAGGCGCTCCTGTTCCTGTTGGTGGGAACAGACTCTGCCTTCATGGTTGTAGATCTGGGTGGGGGATTTGATGGAAAAAGATTCGTTTGAAGAAAGCTCGCGTTTTGGCGGTGGCTGTAGCTCTTTCTAGCGTTCCTAGGCAGGCAGTCACTCCAACAAGTGTACTACCGCGTCTGGCCTGGTTTCGTCCGATAGCTCTATTGCATTGATGTATTGTATGCTTTCTTGGCTGCTATATTGTCGTAAAAGTAATTGCAGGCGAGCGGGGAGCTGAAGGAGCGTGGATGCCAGAGCGCAGGCGGTGACAAGGTTGCAGGAAACAGGCGACGAAAGATCGATATGCCGGTGTATGCGAGAGTCGTATGAACGAAGAATGAAGTTGAAGGCCAAAGAAACGAATTGAAGCAGACAAACGTATCAGCTTGATGCGTACTAGCTATCAAAGCTAGGTGTGGGAAGGAGGAGAATGGTAGAAGATGATATAGATGGAAAGCAAGTTTTGTGAGAGAGGAAGAAAGGAAGAGCGTGGACCACTAGCTAGCTAGCGGGAGAGGGCGAAGGACTGGCGTGCGTGCGTGCGTGCGGTATGCTCGTCGACGGGCGCCTTGCTTGAAGGCATTCGACGTGGTGGAGGCGCCTCTTTGCTCTGGCGTGCAGGCGTAAAGGGCGTGAGGGCGCGGGGAGGGAGCCAGCGGTATGTGAAAGCTGCTTGGTGGCGGCGCTTGATCTGATCTGCACACGCGGGTGAAGGACGGGGGCACAAGGTGACTGGGCGTGGACGCAGCTGATGCAACGACTGATTGCGGCCCTGCGTGCCAGAGAGCGTGTAGCGATTGCCTGGCGATGTGGCGTGTACAAATCTCGCCGCTGGCTTCTCTTTGCTGGGTCGTTGGAAATTCGGAAAGGCGTGCAACACACGACGCGCTGGAAAAGAGGGGCGGCGCTGAATTATCGACCTTGAAGGACGTGACAAGCGTTGCGGGTCCCAAAGGTAAAGATGAGCAGGCTACGAGCGTTGCGAGCCTTGAGCCAATTAGGCAAATCTCCCTGACATGCCTTCACGTCGATAGAAAGCCTGTCCGCGTAGTTGTTTCCTTTCGCGACCAGCGTGTTGTGTGCCCTTTCCTCCCGTCCTCTTCGATCTGTCCACCTTGCGGCTGCAAATTCGAGGGTGGCTAGCGAGTGCGAGGACGCGTCTGGTTATGGGACAGCAATTGTACGAGGCGGTGGACCTGCTGTGAGCTCCGAACGGAGAAGCGGTGGTGTGGAAGGCGCAAATGTTGTGCTCCGAGAGAATGAACTGCTGTGCTGGACGGTGATGCCCCATCCCTTCCCCAGGCCTGTGTGATGCATTGTATACAGTCCTGCCCGCCCGTACAGCGAGAAATGTGGGGGCCCACGAGTCCCAGGTCCAGTCTCGCTTGGCTGGCTGTCCGCACCGGTAGATGTGTGCATTTTTTACTCGTTACTTGCCGCCGGCCGAAGCGCGTCGAGGGTGCGTCCAGCCAGGATTGCTCGGTCCAAGAATGCGCTTAGGTGATACGAATCAATGACGACTGTTATACGGTCTGTACGGGTCACGCCTCACGTTCAGGCTGGCGTAGCAAATCGCTACATCGTATCGACGTGATGCGCGTCCTGAAAGTCGTCTTGCTGATGATGCTCCGAGACGCGTAGAGTGGGTGTGAAGGCAAAGTCAGGTGACCGCTCGAGACGCGCGTGGCTGTTTTTCAGCGGTGCCTGAGACGCGGACGGGCCAAAGAGGGAGAATTGGTGGCGAGAAGAACGCCAGAACCAAGGACGTCTGTGTGAAGAGTGCGTTGCTTGCTTTTACGAAGGCCTTTCGTCTCACTTATCCCAACGGTTTCATCCCTGCGTCAGATTCCATCGGTCGACGAAACCAGTCCAGTCACAAAATCGTGATCTGGCTTTTGGGAAACCCGCTTGTATCCACTGCAACCAGTCAGGCATGGGTCGCCAGAAGTCCATTGACAGCCCAGTAGCCTGACAAGCTGCATGAGAAGACGACCGTTCGCCAGCGCAAAGGGTGGCTCGACTGCCATCGTGACCACGTCGCCCAGACCAGCTTGCTCGCCAGCAAGTTCGAACAGTGACCAATACGGCCGAGCAAGAAGCGCTCTTCATTGAGCCGACATAGACACAGGTCTGTCTGAACAGCACAAGCCCTAGCTTTCTCACGCAGCGAGTCTTCCTTGAGAAGACGTTGCTGACGGCATGAAAGGAAAGCTTCCGCGCCGCACCGTTGATGGGGCAATAACGTTCGACGACGGCTTGGGAAGAGAATACGAAGAAATGGATGATGTGGAGGGGATGGGAGGGGTCGGAGGCGAGACAGAAGCATGACTGGACTCACAGTAGACCGGACAGGCTACGGCTGAAATGGAAGACGCCCGGAACGAGAAGCAGGAAGCAGGAAGCAGTGGCTGGAGCGGCAGCAGGAGTACGAGGCTAATTTTGACTGCTTCAAAGGAAAAGCTCTATTGCAAGACTCGTCGTGTCCAATCCCAGTGGGCGGATGGGAGACGTTTGTTTCGTCGCGTCTGTTTGTTTGCTGACTTCTTGACGCGTTTTTTGCAGTGCTCGGACCTGCGAGCGAGGGATGGTAGATTTGGAGGGGCAGAGGGATGCAGGAGTGGAAGCTGGATGGACGGTCGTAAGGAGCACACTGTTGGGAGTCTCTTGCTTTGCTGTATGTATGGCCCGCCCTTTGTTTTCGAAGCTGTTCGTGGTCTCGTATACGTTCGTGATTTTCAAGGCTGCAACGAGGATCAAGGCGTGGAGTCCCATCAGCGAGGAACAGCAGCACACAGCAATGACAATAGCAACAGCACCTGTTCCAGACGATGAAATGATGCAGGTACCTCTATGGCACGGCTCTATGTGATTGTATGATGCGCGTATTCGTATTCGTGACTGGCAGGCGGGTGTTCGTGGCGCATGGACGGGGTCTTGAATGGAGCGACGAGCGAGTGCACCTTACCTAGAGGACGACCACTGCTATCAAGGCGGGCGAGACATTGCAGACAGAGTGGTGAGACAAGACAAGAGCAGAGTCAGGACCGCCATGCCCATTGAACCGCTCCCTCGCTGCGTGCACTGAACACCTCGAGCTTGTGGCCTCTCTCTCTCCTGGCCCGGCGGTGACCGTGAACCGGGCAAGTCTTCCCAAATACTGGCAGCCCACGCGAATGGCCGTGGAGACGCATGACAGTAACGATGTGCGTCGTAGACGGCGCAGACAGGCAGCCAGAAGGAGTGTTTGTGTGCCTGGTCATGCTGCTGCTGCTGCTGCTGGCCTGCTCACCTTGAGGGACTTCCATGCACCGAAGACGCAACAAGAACCGCTTTCGCTTGCACGTGTCTCGTGGAGTGTGTCGTGACGTGTAGAGAGGGGAAATCGAGGGGGGAAATGTGTAGACAAGGCGGCCCAGAGTCGTCCTTGGGCGGCCACAACAGCACACTGGACTCGGACGAGCACACAGAGCAAGAGCAAGAGCAAGAGGCAAGAGCACAAGCAGATTCATCAAGCTGGCACCTGGTGCAGCCACCACTGGCCCGACCTCGTCCACGCCCGTCCTGCTCTGCCTGCTCTTCCTGCCCTCATCGGCGAGCCAGCCTGGGAGCCGACAAGGTCAGGTCGGGGCTGCCTCTTCTCTCCCTAGAAGCTACCAGTCCTCACATTGTCAGCTTTGGCGGAACCAGCGGAGTTAGCCTAGCAATCTCTGTCGCTTGTCGCTTGTCCCTTGGTCCGTCGCGTGTTCGGAGCATGCACTCGCCCTGGGGCCTGAATCAACTGGCAGCCCAGTGTGCTGGGCCGCCGCCTGCACAAAGAATCGCGCCGCGTACTCTTCCTGACAGACGCGTCGAAATAGCACTATTTCCCGACTTAGCGCGTTCGTGTCGACTACCGCGTCGCGGGCTCGCAGATTCGCCATCAAAGGGCCGCACTCGAGTCCTTGACGGGCACTTCGAAAGAAGCGGCAGCGAAACGACCGGGGGGCTGACTATGAGGGCTCTCCTCGGCCCTTGTCAATTGGCTTTTTGCCTCCCATTCATACGAATCCAAGCGATTGGCGAGCATCGTGAAACCATTAAACCCGCTTATTTCGTGGTTCGGTCACGAGCAGTGCCTGTCTCTGCGAAGGATGGCCAGGCGAGCTAGCTGGAAGAAGCTGCTTGCAGCCAGTGGAACAGACGGGCACAAAGGCGGCTGAAAGATTCTGCTGTAGAGCTGACTCGAGAACGATTGATGGTAGCTACCGAGCTTTGCCGCAGATAAACAGCTACCACTTCAGCAGGTTCTCATTGTCAAAGAAGATGTGCAAGCTTTTGATTCTCATTCCAGTTTGCGCCGCGAGCCTCGAACTACGCATACTGTCCTATGCGCCGCTCTTACGCCATCAATCTCGCCATCATTTCCTCAACAGCCTCATACCCATGCTCGAGCATCATCTCCTCGACGCACGCTATCAAGTCCGTGTAAAGCTTCCCACCGAGCACTTCGACCAGCACTTTGCTTCTTGGTAAATGTTCTTCCTCCCGCTTGTCTGGCTTGCCTTCATGCTCTGTGGGGCCCAGAGAGCCCATGAACCACGACAGAGAAGCAAGCAGTTCCGCCCGCTCAATCTTCGATATAGAGCTCGTCTCTTGGTCGGTGTCGCAGGAGGCGTTCGTCATCTCCATGCTGGCACGTATCGCCAGCAGTAAGAAATGCACCGATTGCCGCGTTGCGGCGATGATTTTCTCATTCGCTAGCTTGTCAGCAGCCAGCTCCGCAGCAGCTCGAGCTTGCGCTTGCGTCGGCTTCTTCTTCCTTTTTGTCGTCGTCGTCGTCGTCGTCGTCGTCGTCGCTGTTGCATCAGCTGGGGTTTTTGTACTGCATTGTGCTTGCTCCTCGCTGGCGAGCTGAATTGCTGCAAGGCTGTCGCGCTTGGAGACGGCACGGAGTCCTGACTCGGCGAGTCGCTTGGTCTCCCGTATCCCTGCAATTCGGCATTGCATCATTGGAAGCGTCACGTAGGACCTGTTGCTTGGAGACGGCGGTAGAGCTGCACTGATTGCATTGGCGAGCAGCAGAATCGTCGCTAGAAAGTCGAGCAGAGCAATTGGACTTTCAGAGTTTCTAAGCGGCAAATTCTCGCCCGCCGCCGCCGTCGCGTCTTGTGTAATGTCAAGCTGGTCTGAGGAAGCGTATGCTTGCAGTGAAATAGGATAGATCACGAGGATGAGCTGTCCGACTAGCCTGCTGAGCTATTTTCAGAGGTGAAGTCGTCAGTTCACTTTGCTGCGAAACCTACGGACTCTACGTCATCGTGCATGTGTACGACTCACCTCAGCTAGAATGGCAGCAGATGCTGTTGCTCGCGCTTCTGCATGCTTTTTCTTGTCGGAGGCCTGAAGCACCTGAACGGCCAACATGACGGTGTACACCAGCACCTTGTGGTGCATTGCGATTCGATCGCGTGCGCTTCTGGTCGTGTCCGTAGCATTCTTGCTAGTCTGTGCGCGTCCCTGAATCTCTGTCCGCATGTTTTGCAGGATAGCCAGTGACGCGCGCTGGGCTGTAGCAACGTCCCTTTCTGGCTCCGAGTCTGCTGCCTTGCCAGCTGTGCTGCACAACACTTGTAGTTTTCTGAGCGAGCAGAGGGTGCTGAAGAGCGTTTTCGCCTGAGAACTGGCTATCAAGCCTGCCGGAACAAAACAACAAAAGACGCATCAGCAATATTTTCTGAAAGTCGTTCTGCCTGACGGCCATTCCGCCCCAGACATTCGAACTAACCGTCTGCCTCCTTCCTTAAGTTTTCGTAGACAGCTGTCGGATCAGGCGGCTCCACAACTTTCTTTTTTCTCGCATTGGGCCTTGCTGTTGCTTTGTCGCCTTTGGTCGGTTCTTTGGAGGCCTTGGCTGTCAATTCATCTGGCGCTGCTGGACAAGCGGGAGCGGTAGCCAATTCGTCCAACTTGTCGCTTTTACCCTTTTGCTTGGAGCTTTTCGATGATGCAGTGGGAGTGGACGCAACATGCTCTTCGGCTGCTTTCACGAATTTCAAGCCTTCAAGTTGTGCTTGTGCTGCTTCCAGCTTGGCTATGAAGACTCGCAGTTCTGCAGTAGATCGAGACGAAAACTCAGCCTGGCTCGCTTGGGGTAGAAGGACATGTAGCGGACAGCATGAAAGCTCACCTATCGCTTGATGCTCTCGAATGGCTTCAGCCTGTCGTAGTTTTTGCTTCTCCTGCTCGAGTGCGGCAGTGGCTTCGGCCTGTCGCGGCAAGAGCGGAACATTGCGCCGCTTGAGTAGGACGTCTTGCTGAAAGCGTACGAATGCGTCTTGTGCAAGAGGAGACTGATGTCAGCAGTTGATGTATGCTGCATGCTTTGTTTTCGCGAGGAGCAGAGGCTCGAGCTTGCCTTTGAGATCCTCGTCTGCAGCTTTGCTTCTGATGATTCGGATAGCCTGCTGAGGTCACAGTGAGCGAGCGGAAGAGTGTGACATGCAAGATGGAGCAAGGGAGCAGGTGAGTGTAGTCGAGTGAGTGTTGAGGTGAACCGTGAACAAGAGCGTAATGATCAGCTTGAGTCGCCGCCTGAGGTCGTCGCGAGGTGGATGGGCGTATGGTGGGTAGCTAATGAACGATGCCTGACTGTAGCTAGCTTGTATGCGTGCAGCTGCTCCAGCGTGAGCGACGGACACGGCTGTGCATCTTCATCGTGCATGTCTGTGGCGAGCGCATGAGTCGTCCGAAGGTTGAGCTGTAGAGCTCGTCTCTCGTTTCACGTCCATCGTCTGCGATCATATGCGTCGAGACCTCTAGCGCTACCGTCTGTTCGCAAGCCGCGATAACGCACGAAATGCTGTGCATTGAGCTCTGCTGTGGCCTACGCTGTGCCCGCTGCCAGTGACGCTATCATAGGCTCGACTACGGCAGAATAGTCAAGAAGGGGCCTGATGACACCGGCCAATCAACGAGTTACCGAAGTATTTGCGAGAAGCACTATCGTCATACTGACTGCACAGTTTCAGATATTCAGCATGGTCTGATCCAATTGTTTTCCATCAGCTTGGGACTTGACGACCCCAGTCTTCTAACTTGAAGCGGGCGAACTTTCACATACTCACGCATACGACAGATCACACAAGCTTTACAAGCCTATACACACGTTCTTGAATGAAACTGCCTACCATCCCGCTACACCCGCGCACGACCTGTCTGGCACTGTGGCTTTTTGTTCCTGTCCGCCCGAAAGGCGCGTTACTAAGTACAAGGCCGGGACTTGCTAGCCCTGTCAAGACAGTCCCACACAAGCCAACGATAGCCGTTGCGTCCCCGTCGTACCAGCGAGCGCAAGTCCTGCTGTTCAACAATGAGGTGCCTCGTCGGGACTGACAGGTTGCATGAGCGACCTGTCCTGGTGCGTCCAACGACTTCTGTGTCCCGACTTGCACCTCAACCACGCTGTTCGACTTCTCACCCGGCGACTTTACAGACTACCAGGGTCTGGACGCACTCGGCAAGCTGTGCATTTTTACAAGGCCTGCGAGCCTGTACGACCAGTCGACGCCCTGCTGACCCATGCCGGCTGACGTGCTCTACAAGTTCGACGCAATCCATGCTGATTTTCGTTCGACTGCACCTTGCCTTTGCTCTTCTCAGTTCAGCGACAAGCGCAAACAGCTATAATCTCTGCAGAAACGCAAGGTGGGTTTGATCAGACTGTGGTTTTTCCTCCACCTCCACCTCCTTCTTGCTGGAGTTACGCGATGTCGCCTTGTGCGCAGCGGCACCCTAGTCCGGGTGTATCTGACCCTTCACGGGACCGTCTTTCTCAATCCTCCTCCTCACCGCATGGACGTTGCTTGCCGCGAGCTTAACAGCGAGCCGGCCTGTTTGACAAAGCTTAGCCCGAGACGGTGTTGACCTCTATTCTCACATTCTCTTTCATCAGGACCTTGCGGCTCTCATCCAGCACCAGACCCATCCTAAGCAGCCCTCTCGAGCACCTGACCTCACCCACGACATCATGTGCTACGGCCGCAAGATCCGCGTCACAATCTGCAAGAACTGTTCAAAGATTCTATGTCGCGAAGTAGTAGGCGAATGGGACGTGCACCGCAAACCATACCGCTGTGCAGGAGGACGTTCGAAATGCACCACGCATGATTTTCTAGATGACGTAGCCAGCAGACATCGTTGTGCTGCTTGTTTGGCGAAAACATTGGTTGGAAAGGGGGGAGAGAGGAGGGTGGGCGGATCGTCTTCTTTGGGATCGAGATACTCGAGCGATGGGTCCTAGAAGCGCCGCAGAGACGACCCTGGCTGCGTTTCACGGATGTGCTCCAGGCAGTGAGTTGAGAGGTCCATCTTTGCCCAGCCAAGGAGGCAGCGGCCCGGTAGCTGCCAGGACTGACAGGGTCTCTTCCAGACCATGCAAATCACACTGTAATATTCCCGTTGATATCCCAGGAAGAGAAAAGATAAGTTTTGGTCTGTAACCTCTGTTATTGGCCGTCCAAGCCAGGCATTCCCTGAGAAGAGAAGGGGTGAAAGGGTTACAGTCCGCGGTGGAGTGTATCGATAGACCTTTTTGACTCGGTTAAGCTTCACTGTGTACTGTGCAAGACATCTACCTCGAATACCACCAATACCATGTACAGCTTCTGACGCATGACTGCTGTTCTTCTTCCGTCGAGCAAGCCAGCGCAAATCTTCTGATCGTTTGCCGGCCCATTCTGTATTCTGACCTATCGCAATCATCAAGGTAGAGTACGTCAGATCGATCATAAAAACGTGCATAGAGAGGGTTACTAGACAAGCTCACCTTCTTTCACTCCTGATTTTCCTACAATTTAAATCTCCTGCTCTTCGCCTGCGCGTCACCACGCCACTGCAGGTGAGCGTGCCGCAAGCGCGCTTGCTCTGTTTTTATCGCAAAAGCTGCGTTTGATGTGTTCGATTTCCTCATCGAGGTCATTTTCATCGTCTAGCATTGCAGCTGTTGTTTTCCGCTTGAGCGGTGGAGGGTGTTGCATTTTGCCACTACTGCTGCTTGTAGGCAGGAGCATGGAAGAAGCAGGTGCAGGCAGTTCCCGTGCCCATTCAATCTCTGCTAGGCTCTTGATTTGTGAATGCGTCAAGCCATCGAGGTCGTAGAATAGTGTGTCTGATTCCCAAGTCTTGTCAAGGAGGACTTGGATGACCTGCCTGTTTTCGAGGTTGGCATCTGCGCCGAGGGTGCTGGGGAGGTAGACGTCGTTGGGCGGGTCCCCAACTGCGAGTATGCCAGCGTCGGGTTTTGCAACGGACAGGTCTAGGCGGTACACGTCGTCGATGTGAGGCGGCTGCTGCTCTTCTGCGTCTGTATGCGCGTGGGCGTGTTCGTTGGTGCCTTCTTTCGTGGCATCCCCATTGACCGCGGTGGCGGCAGTGCCAGCTGCAGCGGTTCCAGCAGAAGTGGACGCGGCCGGCTCTCCATTCGCATCCTCGCTCCGCTTCACGCGCTTCCTGCCCAAGGGAGGCAGCGAGTCTGGGTCTGCGCCGTGCAGGAGCTGCTTGTACTGCTTCTGGATGGTGGACCTGGCGCGGTACCGCAGGTAGGCGCGCTCAATCTGCTCGCTAAAGGTCTGGAGGAAGAAGGGCGGCGGGGGCTGTGAGGATGCATTAGCGTGGCCTGGGAGACCTGCGCTGCTGCTCGCCATGTCCGCTCGTGCGTAGTTCAGCGTATTCGTGTCGTCCAAAAGGGCGTGCAGCGGTGGCGTTGCCTACGGTGCAGGTCAAAAAGGATGATCGGGCAGTGAACAAGGGAGCAGCGGGTGACTGAGAGACGCGGGAGGGTAGGAAGTCGCAGTGAGCCCGTGTATAGACTCACAGAGTCTCTTGCATTCATTCTGACTCTCCTTCTGCCTGTCCCATCTCACACAATTGCTCTAGCTTTCGCCACCAGACTTGCCCGCCCGCTGGCTCGCCCGCTCTGAAGCGCTGGTGAAAAAGAGGGCATTGATATAATACAGACAGACACACATATGTTTTGTAATCATGCCAGCATCTACCACTAGACCCTGCAAACTCGTCCACCCTGTCCGGCCCAAGCGCAGGTCACGCCATCCTGCTGCTTTGACTGGCAGCGGTCTCCTCCGTTTCGACACCTCGTTCAGACTCTGGCAGGTGGACTGGAGCACAGCACGGCATCTGAGTCGTCCATAGAGGACATCCAGCGCAGCCAGCTCATTCATTCAACGGCTCCGGCTATCGCAGCAGTGATTGTCTCGACTCGTGCATAGCCGAGCAAGGTTGGACTAGCCACCACACTTCAAGACGACCGTCCACAATGAGCGGCAGCTACCCTCCCTCTCCACGAGGCAACGACGACAACGACCCCTACTCATCTGCAACAGGCGCATCCAGCACCGCAGCCTCGTCCATCTTCCTCCCGGACAATGCAGCCACTCGCCCACGAAAGAAGCGAGACCTACGCCGGTTTGCGACTCAGTGCGCAACCGTAGACGATCCTAGCAATGACATGCACGATCAGCACAATGCAAGTAGCGTGCCTATATACATGAGTGCGACTTTTAAAGGTATTGGAGCCTCGGCGTCAAAGACCGGCTATGACTGTGCGTACTCCCCTCAGTATGAGCTTTATCTCGGCACTCTCGCTGAACTAGGAGGCACGTCTGTACTTTAGACACCCGTTCTGGCAATCCTACGAGGAGCTTCCTGGGTGAGTGCAATGTCAACTTCAGGGCCGTCCTGTCAACTCCGACAGCTGCCTTGATATCCACCACCCCGCGAAATCGCATGACTTGTCTGACGCCACGGCATCTCTCTCTCTCTTCTAAACTCCGCAGAACATCACATTGCAAAGATCTCGGGCGCAAAGCATGCTTTCGTGGTCACGTCTGGAATGGGAGCTCTGGACGTTATTTTGCGTGGATTGCAAAAGGAGGATGAGATCATTGCTGGTGAGTCGCTTGCCTCTAAGTTGGTCAACACCCCACCTATTAGAGTGGTCACGCGGGAGAATCCAAAAGGAATGGGAGCTGACGCTCTCACGAACACAGGCAACGACTTGTACGGCGGCTCGAATCGTCTCTTGACATATCTCAAGACCTCCGGCGGGCATCAAGTACATCACATCGATACGACCCAGCCCGAGCTCCTGCTTCCCATCCTAACACGACCAAATTCCAAAGTCCGCTACGTGCTGCTCGAATCACCTACAAATCCGCTTTTGCAGATTGTAGACATTGAGACTATCAGCAGCATGGTGCACAAACATGTGCCTGAAGCTGTTGTCATCGTTGACAATACTATGATGAGCCCGTTTTTGCAGCGACCTCTCGAGCTGGGCGCGGATGTCGTATATGATTCGGCGACGAAATATCTGTCTGGTCATCATGATTTGATGGCGGGTGCTATCTACTGCAATCGCGAGGATCTGTCAAAGGTGGGTCAGCGTACATTGTGGACATACGATATCATTTCAAGGGCTTATCTTTTCGTTTGGGCACACAGCACATGGCCTTCACCATCAATACTATTGGCAACGGCCTTTCGCCTTTTGACTCTTTTCTTCTCCTCCGCGGCATCAAGACCATGGCTATCCGAATGGAGCGCCAAGTCAGCACCGCATGCCTCGTCGCAACCTACCTGGACAATCTCGGTTTCAAAGTAAACTTTCCTTCTCTAGCAAACCACCCTGGCAAAGACGTGCATGACAGGCTCGCCAAAGGTCCTGGAGCAGTGATGAGCTTCGAGACTGGTGACGTGGGATTGAGCGAAAAAATCGTCGGCGCAACTCGGCTTTGGGGAATTTCAGTCTCTTTTGGAGCAGTCAACAGTCTTATCAGCATGCCGTGCCTCATGTCACACGCGTCCATCGACCCTAAAATCCGTAAAGAGCGGAATTTGCCGGAACATCTCATTCGACTGTGTGTTGGAATCGAAGACCCAGATGATCTCCTCGATGATCTCGAATCTGCGCTCTTGCAAGCGGGTGCCGTACATGTCGTCGATGACCCCGATGCGCCCGGACAGCAAAAGATAGAACGCGTACCTTCGGCGGAAGAGCTTGCTGCTTCGGCCGCAACAGCCGCCGCCACCGCTGGTCCTAGCCATGCGGCCGCGCCAGCCGACGCAGGCATTCCCGTCACTGCGCATGCAGAGATTCCAGAGTTCATGACTTCGGCACCTGGGAAAGTCATTCTCTTCGGCGAGCATGCAGTCGTGCACGGCATTGTGAGCATCTCAAAGTCTGAAATGATGTGAAAGGCGCTTATTGATACACTGATATGCATGCACCAGACCGCGATTGCAGGCTCTCTAGATCTCCGATGCTACTGTCACGTTGCCTCTCGAAATGACAATAAAGTCTCCCTCGTCCTTCCAGACGTTGGCATCGACCGAACGTGGCAAATCTCCGAGCTGCCTTTCGACAAAGTCGGAGAGTTGACCGATGAGGTCGACAAGGACACCATGCCAAACGCCGCACGCTCTCCGGATCCACGGCTGCTTACGCTCCTGGCTTCAAGCACCTCGCTGGCTGGCAATGATGATAAGGAGGTCGAAGTCAAGAATAGCAAGGCGAGTTTAGCAGTGCAGGCGTTCTTGTACTTGTACATGCGCCTTTCAAAAGCTGGCAAGCCGTGAGTGACCATCCTTTTGCGCCTTCTCACGGCACACGCATAGATTGCTGACTTTCCATTCAATCCAGTATTGCCCGCACATTCACACTTCGCTCGGCATTACCCATCAGCGCAGGCCTTGGCTCATCCGCCGCTGTCTCCGTTTGTCTCTCCTCTGCCCTCTTGTATCTCAACGATCATCTCGCACTCCCTAAAGCCTCCACATCGACCCATTCCATCCCGCCCTCGAGCACAGTCTCGCAAGAATCTGCACACCTTGTCAATTCTTGGGCATATGTCGCAGAAACTGTTCTGCACGGGAATCCTTCGGGAGTCGACAATTCAGTCTCGACGCTTGGCAGCGCGCTTGTGTTTCAAAAGTCGAGACTGCCAGGCGAGCAGCCTAGCATGAAATCGCTTCATCAGTGAGCTTTAACTTTACGGGAAGCTTGACAATCCTTAGCTGATCATCGTCCTTGCTCTAGCTTCAAATCCATTCGCTTCCTCCTGACAGACTCGAAAGTGCCACGGGACACGAAAACGCTTGTGGCAGGAGTGTCGCGTCGCAAGGAAGAAGACCCAGATTACATCAATGGTCTGCTGCAAGAGATCCAACACGTATCAGACCAAGCGATCATCGCGTTGGATAGCAACAATCTCTCGCGGAGAGAACAGATTTCACGGCTTGAGAGTCTTGTTGACAGAAATCACGAATTGCTCTGCCAACTCGGCGTTGGGCATGCGTCGCTAGAGGCCATCAAGATGAAGGCTGGTCAGCAGCCGTATGGTCTGCACACGAAGCTGACGGGTGCAGGTGGCGGTGGCTGCGCGGTAACCGTCGTGCCAGATGGTGAGCATTTCGTAGCTCTCCTTGCTTGCCGGGACCGATTATGGGCTTACCTTTACAATGTGTAGATTTCCCCGAGTCGGCTCTTGAGAAGCTGCGTGGCGAGCTACAAGATGACGGTTTCGCATGCTACGAGACCGCAGTTGGCGGCAACGGCTTCGGGGTCGCATGTCTCTCGCGCGAAGGTGGACAGCATGGCAATCACTTCTCAGTCGAGGGCGGCGCAGAGGAAGAGGTCGTCCCGCTGCTGTCGCAATTTACAGCCATGCCGACCGCGGGACTTGCGGAACTCGCAGCCTCTGCTGGCAAATGGGCATATGCGTGAGCGCCTGCGGCAGTTGGGGATGCGGTGGACGTGGGCAGTAAGCGGTGCTGGTGCTGGCCTGATGTTGTGCAACAGCCTTGGTGGAAGTGCTTTGTAGCAATACAGACGTGAGGCTTCGGTTAGACACTGATAGGGCGCTGATGACGTATCTCGCATCGTTAGCCTAGTGACCTTCTACTGACAATTGTTACTCTGACTAGGAACATTGCAGAACTTACCCCCTCAGATCTCTTTTCCTTTTTGCGTCTAGCTGGCAATATGATACAGTACTCTCGATAGCCGCTTGTGCCCTTCGTTTGCCACGACCCCGCTCGAATATACCCAGCTAGGATCCCCACAGCTGTACTAGCGAGACGAAGAAGCAGGCATAGAGCCTGACATGCTATACTGTTTATATCCAGACTGCAAGCCGCATTCCATCATGCTCGCCAATTGTTGTGGTCTTTGCATCTTTAGGTGCTGCCCGCCCTTCTCTCTTGACAAGCGGTTATCGAAAGCCATGAGCTGAAACAGCAAGTAAGCAGGCCATGGCAGCACCACCGAACCACACGGTGGACCCGAGCATGGTGTCTGGACAGCAGCACCACTCGGCGTACATCCCCGTCGACGGCCCACACGACGGGGAAGACTCGCTCATGCTGTCCGACGACGAGGGCGGGCGCAAGAGGCAGCACCAGAGCGAGGGCGACGATGCCGCAGAGCACGAGAAGAAGCGGCGAGCGTTCAAGGCGTGTATGTGGAGTCATACTATGCTGTTACCCAGTCATGCTGTTGCTGAGGTTGTCTTTCAACAGGCGCACACTGTGTGAGTTGGCTCGAAGAGCTCGATAGGCTTGCCCGGCTAGCGGGGAGAGACAACTGCATCCAATTGCCGTCAGTGGCAGTCGCAGAGTGCCCTGTGCAGCGACAACATGGGACCCCGCGTCGCATTAGTGCAGCCCGAGCACACCTAGAGGGGCCGCTCCAATTGCTGACCGTCTTCGTTGCTTTCGTACCTCTCGTCGTTTACAGCGGCAAAGGAAAGCCAAGTGTGACTTGGGTGAGCCTCCAGCGGGATACACATGCACATGTTGCCATGCTTAGACTGCTGACATTGTCCGTCCTATTCCCTCCAGGCGACCTGAATAATCCACACGGTGCGTCCTAGCTGGCTGCTGCTATAGCGGCAAAAGACTGCTTAAACATTCAATCTACACGCAGATCCACCCTGTGCACGATGCAAGAGGGAGGGAATCGTCTGTACTTTTCTGCCATCTAGGCGCGGCGGTCGCATTCCCGTGAGTCTTGCTGTTCTGCGAATACGCCAGGCCCTGACGCCTTCTCGCCACCAATCTCGTCCTCATTCGATTACCGCTGCCTTTCCCTTGTCTGGCTCCGATACCACCTGTGCAATTATACGCCTTGAACTGGATGCTTGGCCGTTATGATAGTTTGCTGCTCGCAAAGCAGCCCTAGAAGGGACGGGCAGTGAAGAGCCATCTGGTGAACACAATGGCCACGGCAACTCTGGTTCGGATGGGGTGATCCACCTTGAGGGCAACAGTCAAGCAGCAACTTCGACGAATCAGAAGCAAAAAACCTCCTCGGGTCCCAGTAAATCATCCGCAGCGCATCAGTCACACAGCGAATCCACCGGCACTGGCAGTGGGAGGATCAATCACTCGCCAACCTCGTCAAGACCGGTCGTTGCTAAGAGGGAGAGCTCGACTGCCCCGCCTCCAGCTGGTATAAACACTCAGAGCGCCCCTGCGAGCGCTTCAAACCCCTTCTATCCTCAATCTGGCCAGCAGCAAGGCTTCAACTCTTCTAGTTATCCAAGCTCCGATATATCGCAAGGTCTACCACCGCAACGGACACAAAGCCTGAGCTCTCACTCGGCTTTTCCATCAGCTACATATCCGCACGACCTCGCTATCGACCCTGGCTTGACGTCCTTTGACCCGTCCCGCGCATCGGCTCCTCTGTCTTCTGGAGCAAAGACTGGCACTGGGCGGGCTTTCGACTTTTCCTCCATCCTCCCGCCTAGCACGATGCAGTCGTCTGGAGGCCGACATAGCCAGGGCGGGAATCGACAACCGCAACAATCGCAGCAGCGGCAGGATCAGGCACAACAACAACAACAACGACAACAAGCACAACATAATCAGCAACATCCTCAACAAGTACACCAAAATCAGCAGCAGCAAACCCAGCAGCAGAAAAATCAATGGCAGCCTCATCACCCAGTGAGCCACCAGGATGCAGGCAAGTATCGCCTCGAGAGCTGACCATTCCCCCTCCAGTACTCGCATACACCGCAAGGTATGGAGCAGTACACCGGGTCATACACTATGCCCAGCATCTCACCGCCTGCAGGGAGCTGGCAGCAAGGCCAGCAGCCTCAAGAGCAGTATACACGCGACGGGCGCCACGCTTCTGATCTCGACTCAACACTCTTCAACCCTTCGCCAGCTCCACAGAGTCAACCACAAGGTCAGCATAATCAATATGGCGCAAGTAGCCATCCTTTTGCAAACACCACTGGCTCCAACACTACTCGAAAATCGAGCCAACATAGAAATTCGAGCCTCTCGCAATCGACGCAAGGCGGGGCGCACATGCAACATCAACAGCAGGGCTATCAGCCACCAATCAATGCCGGCTCTGCTGGTCCTTCCAATACGCCAACTTCCCAAGCTTCGGGTCCTGCATCGTTGTCCGCAGGACTCACAGCCGGTCAGAACAATGTGTCCAATGTAATTTCACCAGGTGGAGAGTCGCACTCATCTCTCGACTCGGTCCATCGTTCGCGCAAAAGGCACACAGATGATAGCAGAGTAGCCGATCCGGATGTGCTTGCTGCTGCAAAGCTCCGGAACCCGGTCGATGCGCTTGACCTCCTCATCCAAGCTGCCGATACGCGCCATGGGAAAGCAGACGGCAAGGGCAATCACCATAGTCCGGAGAATGCAGATACGAACGAGTCAGGTGACGCAAGTATGCGCCCTGGAAGTTCAGGCGAGCACATGGGCGCAGGCAAGGGGCATTCTGGGAGCGTCGGTCCGCAGGTCACGCCACCGCCATTTCAGCTATCAGATTTTCCATTGGTCAAGAGGAAGATCGTTACGACCCTCGAGCTCATATACTTTGTCAATCTCTTCTTTGCCAAAATTCACCATATTTTCCCGATCGTGCCTCATCATCGGATTCCCACAACAGAAGCTGGACTAACAGCGTTTGCGCGAGGTAGGCTTTCATTGTCAATTCAAATCTCTGCCACCAACGTTCTGACATTTGCTTACAGACGAGCTCCACCTCACTACCGTCTTTGTTCTCATCGCAAGCCGGCTGGATCAAGGCGGGCGACGCGCGTATGAGATACACGACAAAGCATGGGCGTTCATGCGGGAGCTCATCAACGACCTCGTCTTTGGTAAAGATGCAAGTGTGGGCGCGGTGGAGGCCCTACTGCTGCTGTCAGAGAATCCACCGCGCGAACTTGCTGCTGCTGGTGGTAGTAAAGATGACTACGCCGAAGAGAATAGAATGTCGTGGATGATTGTCGGCAATGCCGTGCGCTTGGGATGTAAGTACGTCTGCTGCGCACTTCATGAGCTGTCCAGTCTGACACTCTGCACGTGCTCTACAGATATGCTCGCGCTGGATCAGACAACGATATACCCAGTGCTGCCGAAAGCACCGGATACTCCAGAAGGCAAGGCAGCTACAGAAAAGCTTGACCGGGAGCGCATAGCTTGGACGTATTGGTGAGTCGTACAGAGATCATCAGAGCTACTGGACGGGCTAACCGGTTGTTCTGTCTCAGCTATATCTTTGATCGCCAAATTTCGATACGAACAGGGAAAGCATTCTGGTCCCGCGGTCCCGGCCTTTGCTTCACCGGATCTTCGGCGGATAGCTTCCCTTCCATGCGGCCTATACCTGGTATACAAGATGACTGGGCAAGCCTGATCCAGGCATACGTTGAGATCACACAGACCATGACTAGTGCACACGATATTTTGGTGCGTTTGACACGATTTGAGAGTATCGCGATTAGATCGTGCTGACTCTGCCTGCAGTACCCGAGCAGAGACAGAACAATTGCGTTGGTACGAGTTGGAGAGTATTACAAATACATTGATGAATTCGTTCGGTAGGTGGTTACCGGTCGTGTTGTACAGACATCGTCGCTTACAATTGCCGTCATCTTCCAGGACTCTCGTACGTGCTTTGATCAATGCTTATTCTTATTTCTCGGTAGCTGATCAGCTTATTTGCCCTCATAGAATGCCTTCCGCTTCACGTGGGAGTCCAAGAAATGGGATACCTTCCCTTTGACGGAATGCGTCTGGATCACCTTCGTACGTTTCCATCGACACTAATTGAGGAAAGCCAATTCACCGACATGTCTTTTGCTTTAGCACTATCTCCGTCTCTATATCTATGCCTTCGCCTTCCAGGCTCATGTTCAACGAGCTACCGATGCTGAGGAAGAAGGCACGAACAAGGTCGCGGCTATAGCATCGAGCAGCGTGTTCTTCCCTCGAGGTTCTATGGGTTCTCCAGATGCCAAATTTATCCTGGAAGCCATTGATGCAGCGGCAGATTTGCTCCGAATCTGCACTGACCGCTTGCATCCGCAAGGCGTCATTCAGTTCCTGCCTTGGCGGTACTTTCTTTATTTCGCATATGCTGGAGTCTTCCTGCTCAAGGCTGTCTTCATCAAGGCCGTTGCGCCGCTGGTGAGTAATTATTGAAGGGAAGGAGCACGCGTGAGGTGCGCGCTGAATGTTTGACTACACCTCAGGACCGTCGAACGATAGTCCGACTGCTGAAGCGGCTGATTGTCTGCTTAGCTTGTTCGAGCAAAGACGTGAGCATTCTGTGAAGCAATCCATGCCGGTTTCAACAGCTGACAAGCCGCCTCTACAGGAACACCATCATGCAGTCCGATATGCACGATTGCTGAACAGTCTGCTCAAGACGTTCTCGCGGGGCAAAGATGGCGTAGGCACCGGCGATCCGACACCCTCGCGGGCGTCTCCTGCGCAGTCACCAGCGCCCCAAGGACAGATTGGCGAAGAATGGCCGCTTAGCCGCGCTGGCTCACCACAGGCACAACAAGCAGCGCCCACGCCTGGCTTCGCACGACAATTCCCGCATGCCAATACGCCAAGCGGCAATCTCGTCTTTCCGAACAGTCAAGGCACTGGCGGTCTCGACACCTCTTTCATGCAGCTTGGCAACCAAGGGATCTCGCTGGCAACCAGTCAGCTGCTATCGGATTCTTTCCCTGCGAATACTGCGCAGGAAGAAGCAACGGCTGCCGATCTCCTGGCGGATTTCAACCTCGACTTTGGCTTGCCAGCAAGCGAGCCTACCGCACCGTTTGATGCATATAGCAATTTGCTCGATGACACGACCATGAACTTTTGGGCGGCTCTTTCCAATTCGCAAGGCGATTGGCCGAACTTCTATAACGGCGGCAATGGCGCCATGCCGTGACGTGAGCTTGACATTCGATCGCCAAGTGTATCATAGCCTGTTTAGCATTGAGTACATCTGTTCAATCAGTGAGTCTTCAAATTGGTGTTCCTGAGCAAGGAAAGTCGAGCGTCGATACAAACTCAAGCGCCAAGCGCGCGTGCCTTTTTGCCTGATTCGAATAGCTATATCACATGCAAACATGCACATATTCCTGTTCCAAGCTTTCACTTAGAGAGCAGACTGGATGCCCTCGAGCAATTTTGCGAGACCCCAAGCGCCAGGGTCCGGGATCTGCACACGATGCAGCCATGTCAGTCGGTCTCTTCACGGCCACCTTTAGAGCAGGATAACGCACCTGTTGCTTTTTGAGATCATCCTGAGCAACATAAGCCGCTCGTCCAGCTTTAGCGACCAAGTTCTTTGTCTCCTCTGCGGCATCCGTGGCGGCTTTAACGGCACCAGCGAGATCTGCGCCTTTAGACTGCGCAAATGAGCGTGTGAATGCCTCGAGAGGATCAACAAGCGTGCGGCTTGGCTTGCGCGCGGCTGTGTATTGGTATAGCGAGGTGAGGGCATAGTCGACTGCTCCCGCCCAGACAGCAGAGGTGGCGGTGGAGGCGTTTTGCTCCTTTGCGGCGCGCGAGACGCCAGCGGCGAGTGCGTTGGTGAAGACTGAATTTGACCGTTGCATTAGAAGCACGTTCTCGTGAAAATGAGACATTGCGGGAACTCACTGGAGTAAAGAGCGCCAGAGGTGCCGTCTCCTTCCTTCTCAATCTGCGAGCGAAAGTAGCTCTGAGCATTTTACCCATATTCACACAAAGCACCTTGGACTCACCACCGTAGCAATGTCAAGAACAGCAGTCGACACGTCTTGCTTATCGATTTTCCCAGCCTTGAAAGCAGCAAGAACGCCATCTGCCATTGCTTTGAGGCAAAGACCACAATCGCCATCTCCTGCGATCGTGTCGTAGCGAGTGACTTCTGGTTCTGCGGCAATGACATTCTTGCAAGCTGCCGTGACTGTTTTTTCAAACAGGACAAAGTCGGTAGCTGCGTGTATCACCGCACGAGGAGATTTCGTTTTTCAGGTCAGCTACGGTTTCAGATTACGTTGACAGAGACAGAGGGTAAGGGGTACTCACGCGCAACGGGAGCAGCACCACTCTTGACTCTAGGCGCTTCTGTAGATTGTGCAGCGGGAGCAGGCGCTTTTCCAGGTTCGCCAGAGGTCATAAACTTCCATCCTGGTGCAGAAGCAGGCGAATCGAGGAGCTGGAGGATGCGCTTAGGAGAGAACTTGTCGCCTTCTCGGGGTAGTAGGAGCGTCGTCATTGAAAATCCGGGGAGGTTGAGCGAGGTCTGCAAATTTAATTCATCAGGGCGTGGAGAAATGGAAGAATCAGCTGGGTGAAAGGATATGGACAACGGAGAGAGAGAGAGGACAGGCGCACCATCACGGAGCCGACCATGATTCGCTTGACTGAGATCTTTTGCTCTTCGAGAACCTTGACAGCGTCGTTTGTGACACTCGACATTTCCAATTCCGAGATGCCTCCGCTGTGAGAATCACGTCACCACAAACATTGATGGCAAGAGCACATCAGCTTCACGTTTCTATCCACAAACGTAGAGGGCAGCAGAACTCACAGGTTATTGACGAGCAAAACAACTTCATCTTTTCCATCATGTTTGAAATCAACATAGGCGCGATCTTCATCACTCGTGTCAGTGACCATCTTGAGCATTCGTTTGACCAGTTCAAGCGAGCTTGAGAGTTTGATCTTTTCAACGCCAGCCTCATTGTGGATGCCCATTCCGAGCTCGATTTCTGTGTCTTTCAAGTGTGCTTCGGCATTTGCTGTACCTGGGATCTGTCATAGCGTTGGTAAAACACATTTCAGGAAGAGGTTCAGGCTCAGTCAAGATTCGGATAGAGAAGGTGGAAGGCGGGGAAAGCATGGACCACACTCACATGGCAGTGCTCGAGACCGGCTCCAATAGTTCCTACTCGAGTATTGATGAATTCTGCCATTTCATGACATTCATCTACTCCTTTTCCTTCATCTGCAAGTGCTGAAGCGCACTTGTACACGAGCACTGTACCAGCCAAGCCACGGCGGCCTACGAGAGCACCTTGCTTTCTGCCCACAGCGACGTCATCCCCGACCTGCCATTGAAAACAGCAAACAATTATATCTTCAGCAAATATGTGGAAAAAGGTCGAGGTAAAATGCGGATGCACGCACGATCGTCAATCGGATAGGGTGGTCGGGCTTGGTAGCTGCAGCTTGTTCTTTCGCGAGGCCCTATGCGCGAGAAAGCAAGAGCAAGGTCAGTTTACCAGTCTGCTCTATCAGCGCTCCTGCGGGAATGCGCTTCTTTTTCTTTGTAGACTCACGAAAAGCAAGACATCGCCGGTGTATCGCATAATAACGATAAGAGTACCTTTATCGTTGTGTACGAGCTCGATGCCTTTACGGACCTGGCCTGCAGACCCATCAAAAAAGGAAGAAGCAGCCCGCACGTGATGAATGTCCGGTGGTTGGGCGGAATTCCCGGGTCAGCCAAGGTTTCCCTACAGCCACTCGGGCCATGACAGGCAAGAGGAATGGCTCCGCACCGACGTTGGGGCTGGCAAAGACATTGCCTGCGACTGCTCCAGTGAGCAGACCTTGTCCGACGAAGCCGGCGTGTGCGGGCTGTGAATGAGGAAGAGCAAGGGCGTTAGAGGGGGAAGAAGTAGCAGGAGCGGAGAAGGGTCAGAAGGCCTCACTTCGTGGCCGGATCCACCGCCAGAAATCTAAGCAGACAAAGGTGAGTAGTCACAGTCAGCTGGGAACAAGGTGCAAGTCTATGATGGGACTGACCAGCGCGACCCTGTCTTTTGGGACATTGGCCAAGTGGACGACCCTGTGAGCAGCGTCGACGTTGATGTTCGAGTTCAAGCGAGCGAGGCCTGCGAGTCCGTCATTGGGGAGGTTGCGTGGCTCGTTTACGATGTGTTTGTTCTGCGACATTGTGTGTGTTTGTTTGTGTGTGTATGTGATTATACAAGTAGGAGAGAGAGAAAGAGCAGCTCCCTTCTATGATGCGCTGCGCTGCACAGGCCGACGCTCCCACTCCCGGCTATTCAAACGACGCGGCTAACGAGGCTGGTGGCGACAGCCGACGTGAGAGTCAGAGTAACATATAGAAGCTTGCACTTGCCAATGAGGCAGTACGGTATCAATATTGACCTGGTGCTCGCTCACACTGAGCTTCCGTCCTCTCAAGTGCCTTGAATGCTGGCTCCGAAGCTCGCTTTTGCTGCGTTGGATTGTCCTGTCCAGGTCAAGAGGAGAGGATTAGCCGCCATGTACAGTGCCATTCTGCCATGCAAGCACAGTGGAAGACATACTACTGTCATGTTGCAAATGCCCATCTCTGCAGTGGCTTTTGGAGCCCGCTTGCTGCGCCGTGTAGGCTCCTGTTCTGCCTGCACTTCTCTCTCGTGGATTTCCTCACACGACCACGACAGAGCACAAGGACAGGTGCAAAGCAGGAGTGAAAGCATGTCCACGCGCCTGGCAGCATCACCGTAATTCAGACTAGTCTCTATGCAGCAAGTAGAATATCCCTGCCGATGTGGCGAGTTGCAGCTTGACGCTCTTGTCAAGAAGCGCTTGCTCTTCTTCTTAATCTCACGTGCATGCAGCAACAGCCATCGCAGCAGCGCGTTAGATGCCAGCAGGATGGCGCCTCGTCAGCTACAGGCGTGCGCTGCCTGGTCTGCTGCTGCAGCGGCAAGCGCACTGCAACGGTAGCAAAGCTGCTGCCCACGCACGCTGGTCTTCAAGTTCATCGACACCAGCACCGTCATCATCAAATACAGCGCCCGATGAGCTGCGACAGTTGATGCGCAAGGTCGCACAGCCAGTCGCTGTAATCACCGTAAATCTTCATGATCCCTCAAATCACAGCGAGCCAGGTGTGTGTCTGTTCACTTGCAAAGTATTGCAGCCTGCAATTGCGTCCAAGTGCCGATCATGCGATTTCCAATATTGCCAGACCATGGTGCTACGATATCGTCGTTTGTCTCAATAGCGCTCGCTCCTGTCCCTCTGGTATCATTCGCGCTGCGTCTCCCTTCTCGCCTCGCTAGCTACTTGGACCTCATCTCCCCCTCTCCCTCAACCTCTGCTTCCACTTCCACTTCCACTTCCACTTCCGCCTCTACAAGCAGTGGTCTACCCACGTTCAAGATTCACCTCCTAAGCGCAGATCAAGAAGATGCAGCAAGAGCATTCGCAAGACAAGCTCCTCTGCCACACAAGCCGGTACCATCTTCTTCCTCCTCTCCTTCTCAAATATCTACCGGGTCTGGCTTTTCAAAAGAGCTCTTCGATAAGCTCGCTGCGAGTTCGCTAGGGACGTTGGAATGTTCCGTCGCAGGCAGTGTGCGGCTAGCGGATCCGTTACATCTTCCATCAAGCGCAGAAAGCGCTTCGACGACAGCTGCGTTGGACGCGGAACACTGCTCCACAGCGGGACAAGCGACCTCGCAGCTGTTCATTGCCAAAGTCCACAGTGTCAAGAATGGAGACTCGTCACTGCATCCATTGCTGTATTATCATCAAAAATACCTAGCTCTCGGAGATGAGCACCAATAGCATAAACCAATCGTGCGAATACAAGTCAATTCGAATTTGCCAAGTGCATGCATGCCATGCATGCATGGCAGATTTAATGCGCAGAGAGAATCACGCATATTTAGGACCGCCTTCACCGACCCAGATTCTACGCGTGTACGGACATCAATGGCAATTCGCTTGCATTCTGCCTGACTCTATAGCTACAGCTGATTTTGGACAACGACACATCTAACCTCACGTAGACAGTCAATACTGAGCCTGCTGATTCAAGAGCCACACCGACAGGTCCTGCCATTCTGCAGCGAGGAGTACCCAAGAGTCATCAGCAATCTCATCTCTGCACGAGTTAACGGCAAGAACCAAGCAACTCACCACCTCCCACTCTGCACAAGACTTTCTTCGGCTTGTTTGCACCCCTCTCTACCAATTTACAGCTAATGGGTTTATCCCAATGCGCGAGCCAATAAAGTGCGACTCTATCTGTAGCAGACTGTGCTTCTGCCGCCGCTTTTGTCAACGGTGGATCCTCTCGCCGACAGTAAACATATAGCGGTTGCGAATTGACAATTTCTGCAATATGCACGTCCAATGGATCGACCTTGTTGGCATAGTATGGGTGCATCCCGCCATCGGGCATTGGTGGCATGTCCGGAATCGGGGTCGCTCGGGTAGATGAAGAAGGCGCATAAGACGCTCGACGAGTTCCTCCTCCCGCTGCTCCCGGCCCGCCCACGCTCAAGCGCGACGAAGGGCGTGTGCCTGCTGATGAAGCTGCCGAAGAGCGTGGATGTCGCGGGCTGCCTGCATAGAGCATTGACTCTGACGGGTGTGGACTCGGCAAGCCCAGCGAAGGTCTGCCAGTAGCTCGAGGCGTGCCGCCATAGATCGCAGATACGCGGGCCGCACGCGAGCGAAGCGTAGGTTCGGGCGTCATGAGGTCGTTTCGTGTTCCACTGACGCTCCGAGCGGCAGAGGCACCAGCTGGAGAAGCCACAGACGGCAGATTCTGCGATGCTGATAGCGACATTCGCGGTATGTGTGATTTCCGACGTCCACTTGTCGAGCCCGCAGCTGAAGAGACAGTGGTCACTGCTGATTGCGAAGGCGTGGGCGACATAGCTCGCGCAAGAAGCGATGATCCACCTTCATCGTCTGGCGCACCAGATTGGAAAAAGAGCGTCTCTAGCGTCTCGCCATTGTCCGTCTGTCTAGGTTCTTTCAGCCGTGCAGTCGAGCGGCCTAGATTCCCATAGTCGCTCTTGCTAGGCGTGCCGATGACTGATGGCCGTCCTGGTATGCGAGACGGAGAAGTAGGGCGAGGTCGGTAGGGCGAGCCAGAGGTGTTTGAAGTTGCACTCAGCGCCGGCGACGCGGCAC
This sequence comes from Cystobasidiaceae sp. HBUAS51001, assembly GCA_003351005.1. Classification (NCBI taxonomy): domain Eukaryota; kingdom Fungi; phylum Basidiomycota; class Cystobasidiomycetes; order Cystobasidiales; family Cystobasidiaceae; species Cystobasidiaceae sp. HBUAS51001. The sequence goes on from KZ857219.1 coordinate 74,701, forward strand.
GGAATGAAGCTGTCGGTGTCGTGAAATTCCGACTTTGTGGCCGCACCTGCGCGTATGTGGATTGGATATGAGAGAACCTGCCTCCAGAAGCCCTACTCGCACCGCCAGGCGTGCCGGCAGTCGGCAGTGATTTGCGGCCTTTGTGCGCTGTACTCGCAGGCAGAGACTGTCCGAGCTCTGTATTCCCGACTGGACGCGTGTAGGCATTCCAAGGCGGCTTTGCTGGTGCGGACATGTCGGAAGCCGTCGTTGGGCGAGCAGGAGGCACAGGCGACCGACTTCGCTCGCTGACCGCTGATGAGGTCTGTATAGGATGCTCTACTGCGTGCTGAGGTGCTGCTGTACTTTGCGTATGCCGATGCTGAAGGGGTGGCGCCACAGATGGCATATCCCGCGATGAAGGCGGAGCAGCAGATGGTAGGGGCTTGTATTTCGTTTCTGGCGACTGCGAGGCACGCGAGCTGGCTTGGCTGTAGCTGCTAGTGCTAGGCACAGGAGGAGGCGGGGATGCATCGCTGTCTTTGGTTCTGTGCAGACGGTTTGCAATTTTCCTAAATGGCGACACTGTCCTTGTTTGCGTAGGAGAGACCTTGTTCGGGCCATCTTTCTCAGATGACCGCCGGGGCGAGGGAGTGAGCCAGTCGCCGACTTTGTTACGAGCAGTAGTAGCAGAGCTTCTGGATGGCGTGGAAGTGGAGCTTCTCCGGCTGCTCGAGGATACCGATGCCGCTTCATTCCCTTCTGACGCTTTATGCAGAGTCGTCGAGCTGGCTTTGGCGCTCAATTCGCTCAATACCTCTTGCACGCCCAGCATCTCCTTCTCTGTCCTTGTCATTCGTTCCTGCAAGTTCCGCCAGCGCGCTTTCATGTCTGCATGCGAGCGTAGGATCTCCCCATTTAACGAGCGCTTCTGCTGTCCTATTCCACTATCGATGACTTTCAAGACTTTTTCGCAAGAGGGGATATAATATTTTGTCTTCTGATGCAACGATTTGTGAAGAGCCAAGAAGGTGTTCAAGTGCTTTTGCAGTTCCTCGTCGTCTTGTGCGGCGTCATTGCCAGGGAATTTGCTTGTTTCATATCTGGTGTATATTTCCTGCGTATGGAGTCAGCCAGGCCGAGCACACTTCGTAAGTCTCTCACGCACATGCACAAATGTATTGCACTGGTTGAAGACTTTCTCCAGACTTTGCATCATGTCCTCGGCCTGCTGCGAGACCGTCCTGTACACGGTCAAGTACTTATCTTCCATGAGCTCTTCGCGCATGTCTTCCGCTTCCTTCTTGATCCTGTTCCAAGAGACGAGACTTTCGCGCCATTTCTCGTGCAAGAAGCCAGCTGTGCCCAATGCTTCGATGCGTTCACTTAACGCGGTCACTTCTTTGTTGGTGGCTTCAAGCTGGTCGTCGAGCTTGAGCAGCGCAGCGTCCACATCCCCCGTCTTCCCGCCGTCGTCATGATCACTCCCTGGCAGCTGTTTGGCTTTCGCAGTGAGTGCATGCCGCAGCTCCTGTGCATTTTGAAATGGGAAATGGCATACACCGCGTGTCAGGCGCGCTGGTTCAAAGGCAATCGAGAGCACGCGAAACGGCGCACCTGTATCTCAAAGATAAGCGTAGAGACAGCGTCGAATGCGTAGCTGAGCTCTGTGATACTGGAGCTGAGTACCAGAGCCTGCAGGTCCGAATCCACCTCATCGTGCGTGTGTCCATTCCTTGCTTTTGTGTCTGCCTGACCACTGCTGGATCCTGCCGCCGTGAACGCGCCCGTCGACTCAGATGGCCGCTCGTCGAGACTGACGGCAGCCAACTGTGCACCGAGCTGCTCCATCATAGTGTCCATTCCCAGTTGCGCCGTCGTAGTGCCATCGAGACGGCAGTCGTGTGCACCCTCGCTGGTGTTCTCCGTAACGTAGAGCGAGGCTTCTCAGACGACAGTCGGCCCGCGTGTATGCACTGCTCGGTCGCGCACAAGAACCTTAATGCTGTAATATGCTCATCTTGCTGCTACACTGTCGCCAGGACTTTTGAGATGAGAAGGGTTGAAAGGCACCGAGCGGCTTCACGTGTGCAACGGCTGTGGCGCAAAAGGACAATCCGCCATACTCAGGCTAGCAAGGACCGTCCCAAAGACGCAACTTCACAGCCATTACAAGCTTATCTATTTGATAAAGACGGTTCTTGAACGATGGTGCCTCGTCATGTCTTACAGCAATGTTCCTGCCTTCAGGAAGCTCAGTGTGCTAGAGGCTCAGAGGTGTACGAATGTTCTAAAAGGCAACGTAGATTTGTCTACGTGAATTTTGTCCTTTCTCCTGCTGCTCAGATTACTGCACAAATCCATTTCTTCAATGCTGCCCGTGCGCGACGGCCGGCGTCCTGAAACTCTCGCAAATCGGAATCGTGCAATGAGGGAGGAGCGTAGTCCAGTCTGTCTGTCTTCCCATCTCTCTATTCTCGGACTGTGCAATGTCCTGTGCCATATGGGTTGTCCCTGGAGCCATTGACTACAGCTAGCGGACCATCGAAATTCCCGAGACCCGTCTCTGACCTTTGCACAATCAACGCCATGTGCGAAGATAGTGTGCTTGTCCGCGAGAAATCATGGCGCTTCAGATCAACGGTCTCTCCTTGCTTGCGTCGCCAATTTGCACGAATCCTCGTTGATGGCAGCGCAAGATATCGGAGGCGCTATTTGGCGAAGCTATTCCTTCGTGCTTTGCTTAGTCGAGAATCCAGATCTTCGCTTGTTCACTTGCGCCAAGGACTGGGTGAAGCAAAACAGTAGATAGCCAGAATGCCAAACGTTTCCGCCTCTTTTCGAGAAAGGTCACGCGAAATTTGGCTGCCGAAATAATAAGCGTTGGTCATGAGCCGAGCTCTAGGTGTACGACTGCAGCGAAAGCTCACCCAGCGACTTTGAGGGAAGACTATCGAGCGCATTCGTCAATTGAGGATAAGCTCGAATGAGCTGATCCCGCAGTTGGCAAAATGCAGAGTAGCGTTTCATCTTGGTCATAGTTGTACCCTGCTGGGATGGTCAGCATCATCGACTGGCTTGACAGGTGTTCATACCCACCTCTCGTGTCAGGATCCTGCACTCGTAGGCAACAAAGCCGCCGAATGTGCTACCGACGGTATGGAAAGCCGGGATCTGGACCTGGTGTGCACATTGGACAGCGCAACAGTGGCAAAGATCAGGATGGTCTCTAGCACGGTCAGGAGGACGAACGAGACGTACTTGACTTGCAAATGTATTGATCTCATTGCTAGAGTGATCTCTGAGATGGATGCCGCCCAGGGAAGTCCTCCTCGATGCGATTGACGGCGCTCGACTCGGATAGAACGTCTCGGGCTGGCATTGTAGCAATCAGCAGGCTGCGGACTTGGCGACATGAAGAGAGTAAACAGCTACTCACATCGCTGTCAAAGTCCAATGAGTAGGCAGTATCGCTGCTCACGCGCCGGAGTAGCTCGCGTGATGGTCTCTGCACTGCATCGCTGCGAGAGCGTCTCCCAGACGCTGGAAATACAGGACTCTGGTCTCGTATCACGCCCACTTCATCTGCAGTCTCGCCTTCCAACAGTGTCGGAGGGATGCGCCGCTCGTCGAATGAGCTTCGTCGTCGCGCGTAGTGAGCTCTGACAAGGTCTGCACCGTTATCGGGATGGACGGCAGTAGACCTAGCGCTCGAATCGCCAGATGCGATTTGAAAGGCTTCAAGCGCTTCGCTCAGCTCGTCTGTCTTGTCCACAAGAACATCATCGTCCATCGACCAGGGGCCTGCAGCCCGACTGTCACGATGTGCGCGTTGGCGTCCGCAAAGTAGACGAGAGGTTGCGCTGGACTCAACCAGAGCCTTCTGAAAGCTGCCTCAATAAGCCCACCAATGTCAGTACACTGGCTGGACAACAGAAGGAAGGGTGACGTTCTGCGAGAGGTAACATCTCTTCCTCTGGTCACTTCTCTTCATATTGTCTGTCTGAAGGGACTTCCTCGTGCTTAGCCTTTGGATACTCGGCTCGCAAATTGACCACTTCTGTGGCCGGTGCAACCACCCAATTGACGCGCTTGCACAAGATGTATGTTCATTGGTGCCTTCACGTGGGCATGCTCGTACGGAATGACCACTACAACGGCCTCGGAAAGCATCCATTTTCTGCGGTGCAGCAAATCGGACTCGTCGAGATTTCGACCGCATTTGAAAGGCATCGTCGGGTGGTCGGTTGACTAACTTGACGAACGTAGGCAGCAGTACCGCCGTGAATCAGCTCTGGCGTCTTTCCATTCCGTCGATTTCTATCAAGATCTCGCCAGTCGGACAAGACCAGCTACATTGGGCTGATACTCCACAATCCACCGCTTCACCTCCAAGCGATTTCATTGTTCGTCCACAGATCCCCTCAAGTATCTCTGCTAAGGTCTCTTGTACCAAGGTCACCAACATGGATTTTGCAGCTCAGGATCGCTTACGCCCCTTCAAGTTGTCGTCAGCGACACCTAGTGCACTTTCGCTCCCCACGAGTGCACCTCGAAGGCCGCTGGCAAACTTTTACCCCCTTTCAGTGTTGGTCGGGCCTAATGTGGATGACAGGAGGTTGCTCCACAGAGCGAAGACACCAGCGCCTCCGCGAGCGCCTCAACAAGCAGATCTCCGACTCAAACCTTTGACTCTGTTATCATTGAATCGCAATGTTTCGGGCACGGGTTCCGAGAGCACAACCTCAGATTCTCGTAGAACCAGTCAAAGAACAGACACGAGCATAAGCAGCACAAGCAGCGCTGGACGCTTTCCAATCATTCCCCAGGCAAAGGTGGTCACAATGGTGAAGTCCCATCTGACTACAAGTCAGGACTCGAAGCCACGTATAATCCAGATCCCCAAACGCAACAGGGAGATCTGAATACTTCCGATCCGAGGACCGTCGCATGTCAGCTCATGCGTAGTGCGAGAGGTTGAAGCGGTTGCTATTCTTCCTTGAGGTGGCGCTCAAGCTAGCCGGGAGGGCGGACTCGAGGGTTTCCCAGGCCAGGCTGGATTGCGAACATACCCCATACCCGTTCGTGAATAATATACCGCATAACCTTGATGTGAATAGCTTCCTGCTTCTGCACGCGAAAGGTTGAGATAAGATCCTTAGCAGGTGACGCGTCCGGTCTGCAGTGGTGCTGAACATCATAATTTATGCCCCTATCAGCTTGTCAACAAGGTTCTTAGTAAACATTCAATACAGTGCTTCGTGCTCCGCAACGATTTGCTCAATTCTGCGCCCATCCTGCATCTTTGCTGCAGCGTACCGTGCAAGTTGGCCTTGTGGCAATCAGAACGAATGCAAGAGACAGGAAGGCAACGCCTCGACAGCCTGTCGCGTCTCTTCACGCCGGTATAGCACTTGCACGAGTGCTGCTCGATTCCCAGAAGGCCGTCCGCTCACGCAGCGTGGTCGTCGCATCGCTTTCAACGCGTCTTTGGATGTTTTTTCAGGTCGCTACGCGTGACGAAACTCGAGCGGCGATCTCCACGCGGCAACTAGAGTATAGTAGGGCGTCTTAGGTGCTTATTATGTCGGCACAGCCAGACTTGACCGCCTCGGAGCACCTGGTGCAGCAGAATGACGGGTGTGGACGACGTGCTGGAGAAGCGCCCGAACGAATTCACACTCAAGGCCAGGACGTCACAACGACTGCAGCAGCTGCATCGTCAAAGATCCCCTCAAAAGGCCGCATGCAGCACTGGTCAGCTGTGAAGGGTCCACTCACCGATGGTTTCAGGCTACAAGGCGAGCGGGACGCGCTTAAACAGCGCGAACTCCAAACACTGCCACCTTGTGCCGATGACCACGCCAGCCAGTCAGCTGAAGATGGGCTACCTGACAGCACACCTCAGGTCATGAATCTCAACGGTGTGGTATTTACTCCAATTGTGCCCATCGCACATAATCAACCGACTGCTGGACCATCTGCCATGGAAAGTCTCGATGGCATAGATGGTCCAACCAATACTGCTCCCGTCAATTTGGAGGAAATGTATCCCGGAATCCATTTTGAGCCTATTGAGCCTGTCTTCGGCAACAATGCAGCTCCCCATCCGACAGATGATGCTTATGAGCAGTCCACGCTCGAATTTCCACCGTCCGAACAGCTCGCAGCTACAGACTCACCAGACCGACCCTATGATCATGACTACACTCAGCCGCAGTACCCCACTCCTACCAATTTTCCTTTGCAAAGTCTCAAGGACCTAGACTTTTCCCTGCCTCGGAGCCCGCAGGAAAGGTCTCCCGCTCGCATTGACCATCAGCGCAGCCCTTTGAGATATCAGCCGTATTCGCCTTCTCGGAGCAAGCATGAGACCTCCTCTCCTAGGCGACCACTGAAACGCAAATCGTCGGGCAGAAATCTGCTCGGTCGCGAACGCTCTTTTCAGGAGCTGTATTCAGAGTCCGCCAAGAAGGGCGGAAGACTGCCTAATGACCTCGATAGCTTCGGTTATAGCGAAGAGAGGGATGAAAACCATTACGAGGGCGATCCCATCAATACATGGACCACGCTAGATTTCTTCAAGAAGCAAAAGAAAGGTACCAAGAAAGAAGATGCTGAACTTCCCGAGAATGCCGCTCAAATTTACAAGACTTTCCTGCCTCATTTCACACCCAAAGCGGGCAAGCAAAGCGTCATCACAACCCCAAACACCTTCACACTCCCCATTCCTTCGCCGGCTGCCAAACAGCGCGCTCTGGCAAGCCGGTACGAGGTAGTGTCATCGGCGCCAAAGGCATCGACCAGGAGAAGAGCGTTGTTCAGACCGCCACCTATCCCTGCGGCAGGACAGGTTATCGAGATATTCGATGACGAGGACAAGCGCAAAAACAGGGAAGACCTCCTGAAAGGGCTCCAGGGATCCATCCTTGAGCTCGCAGAAAGACCGCAAGCTGGGTCTGCCAATGATGAAGATGCAGAAGGATCCACCCAAGTAGGTCTCTGACACCGATGTTGAACTGTGTAGAGTATCTAACAGGTTGGCCGTAGAAGCACAAAAGCAGCCTCTATCGCTCATCAAAGCTCGATGATATGCTCGAAGACGGTCATGTTGTTCAAGCTCTTGAGAGCAACAACAGACCCTGGCAATCAAACGAAACGGTAACACCAATGCCGGTTGCTGAGAACGATGAGCTGGCCACGAGCACGGACGATACGGGAGCACAGAAGGGCACAGATCGACTCATCTCCGAGCCAGCTGACGAGGCAGATGCCGGAACACCGGGAGAACTTGATCCATCTGTCGCAGTCGGCGATGCACAGCAACCTTTGCAACCACTCGCACGCAATTGGGTGTTCAAGCTTTTCAGATAAAGGTAACAATCTGAGAAAGATTCGAGCAGAAGACAGCAGTGAAAGCCTCGCATAATGGGCAGTGCAGCAATCGGCAGACGGTCAAGCTTAAGAATTTAGCATTGAGGATCAGGACTAAAATGCTGGAGTGCAAGGATAGTAGTGGAAATAACAACAGACATCGACGTTGTGTAGCAAATATGATCCGAGATCAATGACGATCGCCGGTGCGCGCGGTGCCGTAATTGGTCAGAAACCATTGTACACTGTTGTTCAATGCTATGCAAATAATACAATCATCATCAGAACACATACTTGAGAATTGCAGCATAAGAAACTAACCTTCTTCAAAGGGTGTGAATGGGAATTCTGGAAGCTGCTTCATGAGCTTGGCGTTGGAGGCTGTTTTCCGGTATTGGCCGTCCGACTTTGACGCGTCAAGCTGTAAACAAAGTTGTTCAGCCTGAGGACTATTCTGTGCAATCTTTGACACTTACTTGATATTCTCCTTGAAAGTCCATTGCTTTGACGATGGCATCCGCAACTTGCTTGATTGACACCTCTTCCGCCTCGCCAACGGAAAGAATCAAAGGGTCAATTTCGTCGTATTCTCGTAGCATCCAGACTTGGGATCACAGTGTTCAGCGCTTCGTGCTGTACCTCCAGGAGGACCGGTGCTCACCGAATAGCTTCGCCAGATCGCGAGAGTAAATAAACTGCCGCAGTGGTCGCCCCGACCCGCTGACGACGAATGGAACGTTATTTCCTGGTAAGAGAAAAGAAGCAAGAGCCTTTTGAGATAAATAGGCGGATATTAATGCTAGGACGTGACCCTACTTTTCGCAAGGTAACACCGGTGCATAAGAGCGGGGATCACGTGCGCGTGCAGCAAGTCATAGTTGCTGGAGTAATCAGAACGCGGCGCACTTCAGCACAGCTCACGTGGACCAAGCATAGATTCTAACTTGCACCTACTCTCCTTCTCCAAAGACATTCGTAGGTATGGCGGAAGTGAATTGACACCCGTACTGGTCGTGGTAGGCACTGTTTCGTCATAGACCCACACAATCAGCCGACAAGAAAGGTCGAAACGGCTGGGCCGATGATGGATTAGACTGACTGATTCTGTACGTCCACGAGACGCTTCCCATGAGCATAACCGAAATTGCTGGGATGAGGAGGTCCATTATGAACCATGGTCTCGTCGATCGGGTAGGACGTCTTGTCAGGAAAGATGCATGTGGACAGGCACGAGATGCATTTTTGGACCTGTGTCGCATGCAATCACGCGTCAACCATCTGCATGGATTACCGGGTGCTTCTGTTGGCATAGCTGCTTACGCCTGCTTCATACGCGCAATGCAGCACGTTATCGTTGATGAGCAAGTTGTCGCGGAGGTAGGTGAGTTTGGCCTGCATGTTGCCGAACAGGCCGCCGACGTAGGCCGCAAGATGGATGACGTGTGTCGGCTGGTACTTGTTGAAGATGGCCTTTGTCTGTGCCATGTCTCTGTCGCGACACAAGCAGGCACCGTCAGCTTGGTGGCCACTTTCAGTTTCAGCCTGCCTTGCTGCTGAGCTGAATTGCCAAAGCGGGCTTGTACGCACCTCAGGTCACCGTCATGGCTAGACAGGAATATCCACTCCTCGTCCTCTTGCTGCTTGCCGTACCTGCTGCCTACAGGCTCATTCTCAATGACCCACTGCAGGGCACGCCCTACCAGGCCAGTTCCGCCCGTGACGAGGCAGACTGGCCGCCGACGCGCAGAAGGAGAGGCAGTGTTGAGCGCGCCGTTTGGATGGCCGGAAGCGCCGAGCCCGTTTGCTTGGGGTACCATAGCGGCGTCGTAGATGGCTCTGACAACAGGCACGGTAGTTTGATAAGTGCAACTTGTAACGCGTAAATTTCGCCACCATCCGAGACGACGCAGGGACGAGACCACAAAGAAGTAGGCCTCGCAGGTTTGCGATTGACTATTAGCCATCTTTGGAGGCTAAGATAAGTGTACAACAAGCAGACAGCCGGCTCTGCCAAGCTTCTGCAATCCAATAATCTGGAATACAGTCGCCACTGGCCCTTCTGTATGCGTAGGCGCGTGCCGCCAGTCAAGCCGACGCAGATTGCCCATGTTCCGACCTCTCTTCTATGACAGAGATGGCCCCTTCATCATACCGACTGAGAGATGTCCCTGGTCTGCGCAGTGAAGACTGCCTAGACGACACCGTGTGTCTATTGCTGAGGCTGTTCGCGCGCTTCAAGGAGGCTTCCTCTTCCGATTCTTCGACAATTGCGCCCAGAACACGGTCTAGTCCATTTGAGCCAGCAACTTCTCCCGGCGAAAGGCTTTCTTCGACAGGCGACGGCGAGAATGCGATGAGGTTCGCAGTATTCCAGTAAGACGAGGGTGAAGAGCGCGATTGCTGCTCTTTCTGCTGTTGTGCAAGCTCCTGTCGAGCTTGCACCAAGCTCCCTCGTGGCGTGAGAGGAGGGTGTCTCTCCCACTCCAGTCGTTCCATCTCGTCCTCATCGAGGTCGAGGTCCTCGACAAGGACGTCTGCCGTCACGCTATGCGAAGCCTCTGGTCGCGGCCGAAAAGCCAATGACCTGTCGACTTCATGGTGATGTCCTAAAGCTGAAGAAGGTCGCTCCAGCGTCGTGTTGCTCGTTTCTGCCGTTCCATTCGGGAAGCTGAAGATAGAGCTGGTCGTCGACTCGTTGGAAACGGTATTCTTGCGTCTTGTCGGAATGCTTGAGATGCGCAGATCCCCTACATCACTGGATTCGCCTTGGCACAGCTCTGCACTTGCGACTGTTCGAGCAGGCAGGTCAGGCAGGTGTACGCTAAAGCTATTGTCGGATGCTACGGCACAAAGAAGGAAAACTGTCAGTGCTCGGTGGCTAATGTTGAGCGGTGCAAGACCTACACGTAGACGGGCGTTGCCTCATCTCAGTCTCGCCGCCTTTACGCTGATCATCAAACGAGACAACAGACTGCCGCCTCCGCTTGCTTCTCCGACCAGGTGTCCGCGTATCCCTGCTCCTTCTGTAAGCGGTGGGGTCGTCGTCTCTTGAGACTCTCCATCTGTTGCTGGACGAGCATAGCAGGACGGCTTCCAAAGTCCGCTCTTGCAGACGTCGTTGCCAATTTGACATCGGCTCCCGCTGGAACACCTCCGAAGCAGCGCCTGTCATCGACATGACTGTGTAAGAGTTGGTTGTTGGTGGCCTAGTCAAGTCCGATGGTTCCTCTTGATTCCTGGTAAGGGACCAAAAGCCAAGTGCGGCGACTACGACCAACAATAGTCTCCAGGTAGCCCAGCTTAGATTGCTGCAAGTAGATATCATTAAACACTGGACGACTGACAGAGCGGGGCCTTCCCTCACATGAGATTGATGACGACCGAATACGTGGTCAGATTCCCGTCCGAACTGAAGAAGAGAGCATCTCGCCTATACAGACGGCTCGAGTCGGAGAGCGCACTGTCAGAAGTGAAAGATAGCAGAAGCAGCAAGGAAGCCAAAGCTCGCGGCATCAAGGTGACAATTGTCGGCCAATCTGCCGTGCAACGGTACTTTAGTCGAGAGGCTGGCTGAACAGTGTTGATCAGATTGCTCACTTTGCATAAAGAATTGGCAGGTCTCCAAGCATCCCTGCTTGACCGCCGGGGGTATAGATCCTATGCCCGTGAAAGCGCTCATCCGCAGACGCCATCTGAAAACGTAGGGTGTCTCAGCAGTTGCATTGCCCTACGCCTCTTTCCAAATGCGATGCCAATATCGCTCACAAGAAGGAGAAATGTTGAAACGAGCGACAGCTGCTCAGGTGAAACGCGGAAGATGACTGGTATATACTAATGATAGACGGGTGGGCTGCACGCGGTCGGGAATGTCAGTAGCAGACAAAGAGCGATGGCATCGACCAAACTCACCCTGATGCTTCCACCGTTTGCGATAGCTATAGTAGTAGTCGTGCAACAGCCAGATCGCAACGAACCAAGACAGTGTAACAGCGGCATAAAACGACACGGCAATCCACCACGCATTCGCTCTGGGCTTTGGTCCTCGCCCCTGTCGCCCCTCGCCTTCCTCTTCTTGTACCAAAGAAGAAGGATTAATAGCAATCTGCACAAGAGCGTAAATGATGTTTGCATCTAGAAAAAGCGTCACGGGAACGTGAGCGTTGTATATTGCCGGATAGAGGAAATAGACGAGATGTGCGAATCGGCTGGAATAGGATATGATGTGCATTGGCAGCGCTGGTTGAAAGACGAGAGGCATGAGCGGCGAAAGAGGGGCACCAGTTGGTGAACCTGGACTTCGCCGTGCTGAGTGAGGAGGTAGAAGGAATGGGTCGGAATAACGCACGGTCGAGCTGGCGCGGCGACTATGCTTTGGTGACATGACTAGCCCGCTGTCGCTTTGAGAGCGAGCATGCGTGTAAGCAATCGTACCGGCACGGTCGCTGAGACGACGCTCGTGTATCGTGTACGGGCTTGTCGTACGCGCCCTGGTGTGTGAGGATGACAGAGTCCGTCCTGCAGGCTCTCGATGAACCTCCACATTGTCCGATGTACGGGTTGCGTAGGACAGTGTCACAGTGCCCGCTAGCGGCGTAGCTGGGTGCATGATGTCGCGACGGTCCTGGACGGTGCTCTCTGAAGACTTGGACTGAGTGCGCGAGTGCTGAGCAGAATGAAGGGTAGTAGAGCCCGTCGAGTCCATGAGTCCCATCGGAGCATTGTCATTGTACTGCATTTCTGTTCCGCTTGGTGACTGAGTGCTAGTAAGCATCTTGCTGCTTATGATTCCGCTCGGCGCGTCTGCGTGCTCAGTCGACTGCCCAAAGTCATGTGCCAGAAGCGGTGTCGGCGAGTGCGGAGGACTTGCAGGACTCGTGGTGCTTGCAGGACATGCTTGAGCGAGATGTTCATCTCTGTCCAAGGGGAGTGTCCATGCTTCTGACGCGTCTTGGCCTTCTTGCGGGTGCTGTAGTTTGCTCTGACTTCCTGCACTGACGGACCCGCGCGTGGTGCTTGCGGGAGGGGCAGGAGCCAGCTGGGCAGCAGGAACAGGCGCGCCCGAGACTGGTACCGACGATGCAAGAGGGACTTGTGAACCGGCATGTGCGAGGTCGTGATGCCTTGTCCTGCTGTCTGCACTAGGAGCAGTCATGCTCGCTTGCTCGGCCACCCGAGGGAGGGCTTTGAGCCCTGAACGTCGGACGTGCGGTAGAGACGGCCCTTCGAGTTGAAAACCGCCAGAATCTCGCGCAGTGTGCTATGCAACATGCATCGGTATAGCTGGCTTCGTATTGTCCATGCTGTTCTTGCGGTTGTGGTAGTGGTGGTGTGAGCGAGGACGCCCAATGCGGTCAGACAACACGAGTCTGGCTTCCAGGACGCGCAAAGCAATGCGGCATCCTTAGCGAGTCAGACTACCTAGTAAGGCAGAGGCAGGAGGCAGAGTGTCGATGTGGTATTCGACCCAGCGTCTCTATTGTGAGCTTGGAGTTGGGCAGCGAGCACCTCATCAGAGCTACCGGAGGCCTGTTTGCGCGCAAGGCTGCGTCCCGGATGGTGAACATGGTCAGAAAGCGGGCTCCGCAAGCGTGTCTTTTCTTCTCCGATGCCGGCTTGGTTGAGTCCATGCTGAGCGCGAGAGCTGTTCAAACCTCTACGATTACTTCAAGCCCAGCGAGCACGCTTCCTGCGCTATTGCGGGCTGGACGTTCGAGAAATAAGCGAGCGTCGTTCACATTGGTCAGGACGAGACACGAGAATTCCTCATCTGCGGCTTGGACCTGTCTACTTGTCAGCTGGCTGTGTGAGAAGCGACTCTTCTGCCGCGAGCAAGGCAGCGCTGACCCTCCAGAGGTCGACAGCACCAAAGGCAAGACGCCACCGACGCGTCGAGGAAGACTTCGAGTGATAGAGATGCTTTTCTGGTTTAATGTATGTTCGTCAGATCTGGCGCAGACATTCACTATATACTCTGGCGACGCTGCTCTACAACTCACCTCTCACAGATGGAAGGCGTTGCTGCAGCATGATTACGCTGAATGGCCGCGCATACAGGATATGTATGATCCACAACGACCACGCTGTGACGCGCACCCGCGATCTGCAACCAAGCGATGGACAAGCACAAAGCAACAGGCAAGACGTTTATGCACGCACGGCTGTTTGCTTTTGCCTGCGACCTGTGCTCATCTCGATGATGTGGGAATGCTGGTGGCGATCAGAAGCCCCGAGGCGGGGCACCGCGGTTCAATGTTCAGACGGGAGAACGGCCCATTCCTTCGAGAAAGAGCCGCGCCCATCTACGTATCATATGATATCAGCAGAGCATAGTCTTGGGTGATGATAAAGCCTGCAAACAGCCCTGCTGGTGAGTCGCAACAATGCTGCAGGTCAGCCTGCTTGATGAAATGAAGAGCTCGTGTGAAAAGCATAGAAAATCCAAAGATCCATCAGATGCATCCAGGCATCGATACGGAAGCACCCAAATCTATTTCCGGACCCCAGGTCTTGGCGAGAACCTCGCGAAAAGAGCCGGTGGACAAGGCACGTGCAGGCTGCCAAGGTTCTAGACGCCCTAGCGCCTGACAGCAGAGACGGCTCGAAGGCCTCACCGCCCAAACCGCTCCACACCAAGCCTTTCGGGAGATCCATCTCGCCTGGGAGGAACCTGCGCGCGTCCGGCTTTTTCTTTTCGAGAAGAGAGGAGCTCCTCATTCATCAAACTCTGATCGCACCCCGCGTCCTCTCCCTGTCTGTGGGACAGCAGCCTCGCTCGCTTCTCTCTTCCTTCTTCTCCTTCCCCGTTCCTGTTCCTTTTCCCGACTTCGTCTAGACAACTCTCCTCAAGGTCTCCCTTTTGAACGCAATAGTCGCAACCATGGCAGACCGTGACGAACTCGAAAAGTTCGGCGGCGACGACGCTGCTGCCCAGAAGGCACGCCAGGAACACCTCGAGCTCGAGCAGGGCAAGATCAATCATATCCCACCCTACGACAGGCCTGCACACTGGGTCGACATCGACCCCAAGGCAGAGGCAAAGCTGAGGCGCAAGATCGACATCCGCCTCGTCCCCTTCGCCACGCTGCTATACCTGTGGGTCATTTCGCATATCTAGAGCCTTTTTGGCGACGCTCGCCAGGCAGGAACACATGACGCTGACAAGGCTGTTTCTCTGACTTTTGCGATGCTTGCAGCCTCAACTACATCGACCGAACTGCTGTGAGTCTGCTTTGCCTGACGCCTGCCGCTGCTTGCCGCTTCTAAAAGCAGGCTAGTGGATTTAAAGAGGGCTTGGCGCTGATTTTCTTGCCGCTCTCCGCAACGCACCTCTTCGTACAGATCGGCAATGCACGAGTCGCAGGCTTCGAGAAGGACACTGGCCTAAAGGGCAACGAGTTCTACTACTCGCTGACTATCTTGTGCGTGTACCAGCTGATCGGCCTCGATTTGCACTGGTCATACTGATGCGCGTATTCGCCACGCAGCTACATCTTCTACATTCTTGTCGAGGTTCCTTCAAATGAGATCTTCCGCAAATTTGGAAGCAAGTATCTCGCATTCCTCGTCTTTGGATTCGGTATCGTGTCTATCGCAACTGCATTCATTCATAATCTGGCTGGTGTGATTATTACCCGTATCTTCCTCGGTTGCTTCGAGGGTGGTCGTAAGCAATCTGTCCAGCTGCATTTGCTCGTTGAGCTCACTGACCTTATCCTCACACACCGCAAAACAGTTTTGCCCGGCATCGCCTTCTTGTTCTCGCGGTTCTATACCCGACAGGAACTCATTGCACGAATTGGTTTCTTCCTGGCGCTCTCCCCGTCGCTTTCCGGCGCTTTCGGTGGTCTACTTGCATCTGCGTTCCTGAAGGTTCCCGACCACGGTCAAATTGAATCATGGCGCAAGATCTTCTTCTATGAGGGCATCATCACCACCGCTGTCGGTCTTCTTGCCGTCTGGGTCCTGCCCGACTGGCCCGAGCGCACCAAGATGTTCAACGAGGAGGAGCGCAAGATGGCTCTTGACCGAATTCACAACGAGCAGGCCCACGGTCTCGACGAGGTTGAGAAGCAGTCCTTCTGGCAAAGCTTCAAAAAGGCTTTCACTATTCACTCGACGCTCTGCATCATCGGCTACTCCTGCATCAACGTTTCCGTCGCCGGCCTCTCGACTTTCATGCCTACTGTCATCCGCACTCTTGGCCGATTCACTCCCATTGAGATTCAGCTCAGGACTGTTCCTCCTTTCGTCGTCGCCGCTGTCTGGTCCGTCATCATCTCGTACATCTCATGGAAGGTCATGAAGCGTGGTATTTTCATCATGATTTCCGTACCATTGGCCATTCTCGGTTACGCCCTCTTCTTGGGATCCAACAATGCAAAGATCCGCTATGCAGGATGCTTCCTCTGCTTTACCGGTGTCGTTCCCCTCGGACGTGAGTACCTTTGCTATTCGAAAATAGGTCCGCAAAGACACCTGTAACTGACATGCATATGCCACACAGCCTTTTTCTTGTCGTGGGGCCTCAATAACACGCCCGGGCCAAAGTCTCGAGCTATCTGTGCCGCTCTCATCCCTGGTCTTGGAACGATTGGATCTATTGTACGCCTCTCTTGAATCTTTGCCAGCTGACCGGAACCCAGCTCATGGAAACAATCACTGCAGGTATCTACCTGGACATATACTTCCAACTTCGCACCCCGCTATCTTCCTGGTAACGCCATCAATGTCGCTACCACCACCCTCGTCTTCTGCATCGGTGCCTTCCTCACGTGGTACGTCAAGTGGGAGAACAATCGACGCGAGCGAGGAGAGCTCGACCACCGTCTCGAGGGTATCTCCGAGGCAGAGCTCACCACGCTCGGCCAGAAGCATCCTCACTTCCGCTTCGTCGATTAGAAGGATTCGTCTTTAGAGCGTTCTGGGTTAGTCGCTGGTCAGCAGTCTCCGCTGCCACTGGCAGCGACGAGAAGAGCAGAGAGAACGTAATCATGCATAAGCATAGTTGTACTGTCGATATTGTCGGGGTTGTCTGTGGGTAATGCACCACAAGTGCAGACGGCCTGAAGTTTGATTTCATGCACGATAAAGCTGACAGCTCAGATAAGCGAGCTTGCTGGAATTCTGACCCTCATAGAAGTGTCAACAGGGTAGTTGAGCAGTTGGTCTGCGTACGATGCCTTCGCTGTCCAGCAGTATGCAGTAATTGGAGGTGGCGCTAGCTGCAGTTACATGATACTCGACGATGCTGCTGACCGCTGATGTGCACTGGCATACTGGACGTCCGTATTAGAGTAGCTCGCGCGTAGGTACGTTATATACCACAACAGTCATGCTTGTATGTCAGTCTGGCTGGTCAGTCGTAGCTTTGTGTGGCGTGCTTCAAGTCGTGCTGCAGGTCCGCTGCTGCTGCTGGAAGCTTTGCAATCCGACCAGCCGGCCACACTTCGCCTTCACTCGCGACTAAGCAGATAACCAAGCTGGATACGCCTGCACCAGTGCGCAGTGCGCCTGCGCGATGGTGCGCTCGCCAGCCCGGGGCAGCAGCAGCAGCCGCAACAGGCGTCGCATCGAGACATCTTCAGAGGAGCATGAAGAGCAACCGGTGAATAGCCCGCGCAAGTCGCGCCTCAGCAAGGTCTCTCTGCCTCGTAGTGAGAGTGACGACGACGCAGAGGGCGAGTCAGAGAGCAGCGCTGTCGGACATTCTGGCGGGGAAAGACAGGCCGCGTCGACGACGACAATAGCAACAGCAGAAGAGGCAGAGGAGCAAGAAGACAGCGGCGAGCAGGCAGAGCCGAGTCAGAATGATGAAGAAGAGGAAAAGTACAGGATATGGGAGATGTTCGCAGATGAGTATCACGACAGTGCGTTCTACTTCTGCCTGCCCGCATTGCTGGTCCACGTTTAAATGCTGACTGACCTCCGCTTGCAGTCGTCGAGCAGCTGCCCTTGGAGCTGCAGCGGAGCTTCCAACTCATGCTGGAGCATGACGAACAGATGCGAAGTGAGCTTTTGTTTGGCTGCCTGCCTCGTTCAGGGCAATGCCCGCTTGTGTGCTCGCGTCGAGAGTGCCATTTCCAGCCTGCACGTTGCAGCTGGCCGGCGGGGAGATGCCTGTGAAACAGTTCTGAGAGCTGACCGGTTGCTTTACATGCACCTGCCATATACACAGCTCACGAAAAGGCACTGGAGAACGCGACCATAGAGTACATCTCGCTCGCAAAGTCAGACGCCTATGCAGATGCCATGATCAAGGCTCAGCTGGCCAGGAAGATGGCTGCCAATCTAGGCGAACCCCCGAGTGCTGCAAGCGCACAGGTGCAGTGGCAAACATCTCGAGCCAATCATGCGACCGCCGCTGTGCCTTTAGACCCCGCATTGTCTTCCAATGGCTTTCAAGGCGCGACCGGTGGCGATTCTGGTACCGCCCAGCATCAGCAAGTCGAGGAAGAAGCGTCAATGAGTTCCGAAGAAGCTGTCCAGACTGCGCTTCTGCGTCCACTATCCCCGAGCAAGCAAGCGAACACTCAGAACGCAGAGAGCAGCAATGGCGCAGGTCAGCTTCAGGAAAGCGATGGAGAGTCTGCAGAGCACCTGCGCAAGCTTCTGGGTGACATTGTCACGCATAGTCGTGCAGCTATCAAGGCTGGCGAAGACAAGGTCGCACTAGCGGTAACAGCATACAATTGGGTAAGGGAACACTATCTCGCAGGCTGCTGGCCTTCCATGCTGCATACGATTTCCTCATGCGCGTCTTCTTGCAGGTCGACCGGCATATACACAGATTGGATTCGGACGCCTTGAAGCACGAAGAGTCGCTTTCACTAGGCCTGCGTGCTGGTACACTGCCCTCCACAGACGCCCAAGACGCGCGTGGACATGCAGCCGAGAACGCCGACCTCTCGCATTTGCAAGACGCGAATGGCCTACCTGGCGGAGGAAAAGGTGCCATGGCCTACGACGGTCGCGTTGCTAGTGGCAGCGGCAGCAAGTCTCGCCCTTCAAAGTCAAGTCGCAAGAAGGACAATAAACGAAAGTCAAAGTCGGCATCTGTGGCTTTCGAAGAGCCATTGATAGCGACAACCAGCTCTGAAGGCGACGTAAGTTGGCTATTGGATAACCTCAGCGAGCCAATCGGCTGATGAACGGAATGTTGTAGCCTCTACAGCCATACTGTTACTGCCAAACACCTTCGCTTGGCGTTATGGTTGGTTGCGACAATGACGACTGTCCGAGGCAATGGGTGAGTCTAGCGCTCGCATACCTCTTATTCGCCGCTCTCGAAGTCATTGCTGTCACAGCTGACACCTGTCTCTCTTCATCCAGTTCCATCTTGCCTGCCTCAATCTGACAGCTCCGCCTGAAGTGGAACCTTGGTATTGCAAAGAATGCGCTGCGTCTTTAGCGCCTAAAAAGAAAAAGAGCAAGAAGGCTCGTCGGTGAAGCCGACTTCTGCCCTCTCCTTCGCTTCCTTCCAAAAGCTCTCTTCACCGCCGTACTGTCGTACTCTCGATGCCTGGTGCAGCCTACCCTACGCAAGCATACTCGAAACCCTCCGCTCCAAAGCCAGACCGTCCTCGACACCGCTCGTTCTCGAAGTCATAGTCATCTTCGACATGCTATTGTTTCTCTTTTGTCCTTCGCAAGCATCGCCAAAAAAAGCCCGGCAAGCTAGCTGCCCTTTTATTTCTGTTCTCTCCAAATCTGCATCAATGTTGTTGCCACGACCATCAAGTATCATTCGACTGCCTTCACTATACAAGACTGGTCGACGAGACGGACGAGACGGACCAAGCAGCCCTTTTCTACACCTGTACCATGTGTGCAACGCACTCCTCGGCACCTTTTTCACCATTACATCGTCGCCGCTGTCTCGTTGTCGTTATTCTAACTCTGCCCCGACATTGTATCGCCTCTCCGGCTCTGGCTCGATTCTACTGCTAATTTTCCATGCTCGTGATAAGCAATGTATCTGTTTGGAACCTTCCAGCTCGTTTGCGCCTTGTGCTTCGATGATTCATCGAGCTTACCAACTTGTCCCCCCTGTCTTCGCCGCCACCACCTCTACATGGCTTGTATTTCTCACCTCGCATGCTCTCGTCTGGATTACATAGAACATCTCTGGAAAGAAAGTATACAGTCGCTATGAGCGCACCTGGAGGTGATAATCAGGGCAGTGCCGGGGTCTCCGGGCACGAGCAGGACGACTACGTCGGCGAGGATGGCCCGCAAGAAATCTTTCTCGACGACGATGACATTGCAGAGCTGCAGGCGGCCATGGACGAAGACGACGACGTGCCAATGGACGATGACGAGGATGACGTGCAAGAGGTGACGGAGGGCGCAGATGGCGCGATGGAAGAGGCAGTCAACGACGAATCGCTGCAGCAGTTCCGCGCACATGACAGCGGCGTCTTCAGCGTATCTGCACACCCAACTTGCCCGGTGCTGGTCGTGTCTGGAGGAGAAGACGACAATGGCTACATCTGGCGGACCGATACTGGCGAGACAATAGCCAAGCTCACCGGCCATACAGACTCTGTCATCTCGACTGCTTGGAGTGCAGACGGAGAGCTCGTCGCCACTGGCGGTATGGACGGTCTTGCGCGAGTATGGCGGAGAGTGAAGCACACCATCACAGAAGGACAATTCGAGTATGCGAGATGGGAGTTCTTGACGGTCCTCGACGGAATGGATGAAGTGACGGTGCGTAGCGGAAGTCGGGTCTGCTGCTTACAGGTCTGAAAGCTGATATGGCTTGTTGTTGACAGTGGCTTGACTGGCATCCAAAAGGAACAGTCTTGATATGCGGCACTGCAGACGGGACAGTGTGGATGTGGCAGCGTGCGTGCAGACCTTCTTTCACCAAGAGCTTCCAACAACAAGCTTCGGACTAACGCCTTGCTCTCGAACCTACAGTACCATCTGGCCGCAATATGAACGTCTTTTCAGGTCACACTGGACCTGTGACATGTGGTCGCTTCTTACCAGATGGCAAACGCTTGATCACAGGCTCAGAAGACGGCTCCTTCATCATCTGGGATCCCAAAGCGACATCACCCCAATACAAGCTCACCGCGACAGATGCACGCTTCCGTTTCGAAGGCGGCATTACATGCGTCGCATCAAATGGCAGTGGGACAGCAGCACTCGTCGGTGGTGCTGATGGCAATTTGCGGACAGTGAACTTGACGAATGGACAGATGCTCGCTAGTCTCGAAGGCCATGTAGGCGGAGAAGACGAGGAATTCTCAGTCGAAGCAGTCGCATGGTACCCTGGTACGACGGGTTCTGCTGGACTGTGGGTCTCGGCAGGAACAGACAAAAAGGTCAAGGTGTACGAGGCAAGCAACGGATCAGTCCGCTGGACGGGCGAGCATGAGGTGACTTTCGCAACTTACGCTTTATACACGCTCAAGAGGCTGATTCCGACGTTTTCTCCAGGACGCACTCTCATCCCTTGCTTTGCATCCCGGTCAAGCACACCTAGTCACTACTGCGAGCGTAGACCGGACCTTGAAGACGTGGGACCTGCGCACAGGCAAGCTTATCAAGACACAGACAGGGCATGAAGACACAATACATACCGTCGCAGTGTCGAGCGACGGGAAAACGCTGGTGTCTGGCTCAGACGACGGCACAGCTCGCGTATTCTCGGGTGCCTCGTAATTCATCGCAGACTCGCGCATGAGCGTAGAGCACATCTTGACAGCTAACCCATCTAACCTGTTCTGCTGTCACCATTGAATTCCGTTCCGCATTCTGGAAGCGCTGCATCTCCTCGTACATGGCCATCTCGCTGAAACGCGTCTCGCCTTCACTTCACCTTCGCTTCACTTCCCTGCACTTGACTCCACTGGCCTTCCAAAATCTATTCCGGGCGAGATGGAAGACATGCTGAGCAAGCAATGCGATTTTGGAAGACTTGATTGCCTTGAAAGTCGCTACTCCTTGACTATAAAAGCTATTCTGTTGCTTCCGATGCATCTCTCTTCTGCTCCACCAACTAAGCTAGCTTTTCTCAAGTACTGGTCAACAGATTTGCATACAAGCAGACACAGGGCTATCAGCGTCCGCTATATACTTCGACCCGCAGCAATGCCAGCGACATTATAGTCCACTTCAGACCATCCTCGACATTCTCAAGCCGGTGAAATCTGCGCAAGCTTTTGCTTTGCTCGCGGCTCGCAGTAACGACGTCAACAAGACAACATAAAGCGGCCACAGATTTGTAGACCAAGCAAAGGAGACTGAAACATATCGCACGCGTTCTGGATCTGCGACAAGTTCTAGACCACTATGGGTGTAGCCGCACGACGGAGAAGATGTACCAATCTAACATCCTTCCGCACGATACAGCCCGCTTGGTACACAGAATGAACGAAGCTCCACAGCAGGATCGTCCCAGCGTCGGCAGAAAGAGGCTTAACTGTTCACGTTCACTCAAATCTTCAGCAGCGAAGGATCTATTGCCGCAGTTTGGTGAGTCAAGTGCATTGCTAGTCAGTCGAGACATGGCTGACACCCCTTGCATTCGTCTTTTGCTGCAGTGGCAACAATGGGCCCGCTATTATGCGAAGATGACCAGCTTCGTGGTCTATCGGGCCTACAGGAGGATTTACAGGTCTGCCGATGAAGAGCGCTGGCCTTTCTCCCAGTAAATTTGTAAGTCCAAGAAGCTCAGCATGCTTAGCTTCCAGAGCCCATCAGCCCAGTAGAGGACATGCCAGGCACTGCCGAACAAGCCAAAGCTGCGCAATTCAAGGCTGCGCCACCTGCCACTGAAGATTGTGGTGTACCAGCTCCGGAGCAGACATCTCCTTCCCTTTGGCCAGCCCTTCAAGACTCTCGCCTCCGACTTTTGGCGCGTGATGGAGGCCAAATGCCCGTTTGTGCTTTGCGGACGAATCAAGGACGTCTCTTCTCGAGAATGTGTGACGATCCACGACAAGAGATCACACTGCAGACCCTTAAGACTGGCGACACCGGCAGTGGCGTGACCCTGTGTTTGCGAGCTGCCGTCACTTGCCATGGTGACGTGATTTACGGCTCTGGTTGTGTCTCTCTTCCTCCTACTTCTCGGGGATACATGGTTCAAGAAAAATGGCCGCTCTAGTATACCTCGATAAATTACTGAGCCTCCCTGCATATTCGCAACACCGCACTTTGCAGAGATACCGAGAGTGCAGTCTCTTATCTAGGAGTTCAGCTCAAGCAGGCGTGACGAGGGTAGCTTGACCACGGCCATGTTCGTGGCTAGAGCTCGCTGGTACGCTGGGCGCTGCAGCATACTACAGGATGGCAAGCTTGTCCTTCCAGATATCAAGACAAAGGTGGGCCAATGCGAAGCGTAGCGTGCTCCCAGCAAGGACGGACCCGCGTAGAGCACATTTCCGCAGCTTAGAAGATTAGTGAAGCGCAGGCAAGACTTTGTGCAAACTTCCATTGACCCACCACACCCTCTTTCCTTCCGACCTGAAGATTGGCAACATCCGCCGCTATTGTGATCCGGCCCTCGGAGAAGGTTACCACAAGCCTCTTTGATATGCGGCAGCTCCATGAAGCCTGCTCCGGAGTGGAGTACCCGTTCCTCTCCGAACTCAACATCGAGTTCCCACGCGGAGACCGACTTCAAGGCTCACCTCCCTGACATCATTGGACACACAAAACACCAAGTCCTGTGTGCCGAGTCAAAGAATTGGTCGAAAATGTCGACAGAGGCAGATCAATGCGTTTGCATCTGGGCAAACTTCGCATGGTGCTTTTTGCGAATGGCAAATAAGTGTTTTTGTCACAGACAATGGAAATCCGCCTGGCACAGCCGACAAAGAAGACACGCCAACCTACGTAGATGCGAGATCGACGGAAAACATTGGCCTGCATGGTGATCTGCTGCCGATATACCCTGAAGTCAATGCGCGACATCAGTGACTTGGCAGCAAGAGTGTCCTCCTCTTCCTGCGTACCCCAAGCGAGCACTCCAACTCTTCCCGTCCGCCCCCGCCTGGCTATTATATAGTACGCCCTCTATCGTGGAAAGATTACTCGAGAAACACCTCACAGACATAAAGACGAACAACTTGAACTCTGCCCAATCGACTCTTTGGCGACCGTCCCAAGAGCAATGTCCGCTAGGCCATCACATCGACGCGGCACCACAAGGTACTGAGATCGCAAGCAGACATGACATCACGACATGGTCTCTCAAGGCGAGGATAGGCGATGAGGCTGGAGGTGATTTGCTAATTGGCACCTCGGGCTGGCCTTCGCGCCTCTTTCCAACCTCAAAAGGTAGGTTTCTTCGCTTTTCAGCGATCCTAGAGGGTCTTCCGGATGGATAGCGTTATATCTAATTAAACCGGCGTCAAGCACTATCATGTAGCATGGCAGTGAAAACCAGCGGTGAGTTCCTTTGGCCCGGATATTGAAGCGCGCTCGTTGCGTTGCGGGCAAAGTGTACAGTACTGTATCCGCTACTTTCAGCAGCAGCAACAAGATTTGTCTTCAGGTAAATGTGTGTGAGCTTGGCGTCTTTGCAGCTGTACCTGTCCTCTTCTGTCGCTTTTTTCTTGCGCTTGCCCATCATCAGGTCTGATTTTGACGCGTGACAGGTCTCGCCAAGCATCATTGTGTCAGCCAGCAAGGTCGATCAGACAGGGCTATTCGTGCAAGCGAAAAGATGACATTCACATTTCACGTTTGCGCCTTCATTGCTCGACAGCTCTGTACAACAACTAGACTAGTATGGCATGGCACAAGCTACACCTCAACGGCGCGAGGAGCGTAGCGTAGCAGCGAGCATGTCTGAAGACAGCGACTGTGAAGATTGATTATATGCGAAATGAGAAGCCAAAGAGACCAAAAAAGGTGGGAGAGAGAAGAGCGAAAATGAAAGGTGAGACGGAGACAGAGATGACCCTGTTTACGCGCCGAAGCCGTACCTGTGGTGAGCAACGGGGAGAGAGATGGTGTCAGTGTACTGACATAAAGAGCAGGTGGCTGATGATGAACAAGACGACTGACAGTGTTCGTCCTTGGCGCTTGAGGGCGTAGACGACGTCGAGAGAGGTGACAGTCTTTCGCTTAGCGTGCTCGGTGTAGGTGACAGAGTCGCGGATGACGTCTGCAGGGACACATGACCATTAGCGTGTGAGATGAGATGGGAAGCATGACTGTGGACGAAGAAACCCACTCTCGAGGAAGATCTTGAGGACACCACGGGTCTCTTCGTAGATCAGACCAGAGATACGCTTGACACCACCACGACGCGCCAGACGGCGGATAGCGGGCTTTGTGATTCCCTGGATGTTGTCTCGTAGGATCTTGCGGTGTCGCTTTGCGCCGCCCTTTCCAAGACCTTTGCCGCCTGTGATGTGATGCACGACAACAACAACAACAACAAACATCAGTCACCCTCTTGCGGAAGCCTGCAGCGGGCAGTCGCACCTTTGCCGCGTCCAGACATGATTTCGTGTGAGGGTGGGAGCGTGCGAGATTCCTTTGGGGAGAGTTTCTGCGTGTGCGCGTAGAGGGAAGGAAGAGAGAGAGGAGCTGCAAGTTGCGGGAGAGCACAGTCGAATGAATGAATGCACCACGATCAACTGCAGCCACGCTCGCACAATTGTGGCAAATGGGAGCAGCAAGGGTAAACACGGTGGCAAATATCGATCATTTGCACACCACGATGCAGCGCCAGCTTCTGCTCCAACTGGATGTAGACATGTAGATGCAGATGTACAGATGGTCACTCACGCCCACTCGCCCTCTAGCGCACGCAGACCCGGCACGTCCTCGCTCGCCTTGAACAGATCAAGCTCCGCAAAAGCCTCGTCAAAGATGGCCTCTTCGTTGTCTCCACTGGCATTCCCCTCCAACTTCTCATCCAACTCGGCCGCTTCGTTCTCTGCAGGCTTCTCAGTCCCTTGCTTGACCGCCTCGCTGTCCTTTTTCCGTGCACTGATGAATAGAAGTTCATGCCCTGTATAATCGAGCAGTGTGAGCGGATTCGCCGGTACAAAGCGCGTCGTGAATAATCCTCGCAGCTCGGGAGGGTACTCTTGCGCGTTTTTGGTCGATCCTGCAGCTGCCGGATTAGTAGCAGGAGCGTCGGGGTTCTTGACTGCAGGCACAGGCAGTGTTTGTCAAACTCGAAAATCAACCCCCGCCAAAAAGAAATGCCCAAGCTCATGACGCACCCTGAACTGCAAAGCTGCCTCTCGGAACGATCTTCAACTCGCTCTGCACGTCTCCAAAGTCTTTCTCCTCAGGTATCGCAATTGCATAAGCGAGGTAGACTGGAAAATCTCGAGGCAGATCCTTGTCGGCTTTCTCGAGGGGTTTCATACTATCGTCTTCGCTCGCTTCAGGGGAACAGAAAATGTAGTAGCCTTGAGCCGCACATCTGCTCGCTGGCTGATGTCGTGTGCCTCGGGTCTTAAAATGTGAAGAGATCAGGATGCCGTCTGGCTGTCATTCACTGCATCAACTCACCTTCGTCTCATACGTGCTGGCGCCCAGAGCATCCTTCAACTCGCTCAGATCGCTACCGTTGGCTGTAACTCTGCCCCATTCGACCTCGTGGCCGCCTGGACGTTTAAAGATAGGAAGATAAGCAATCAGGATTCAGTCTTTTGAACAGCGTGCAACCTTTGAGATTTCAAAAACGTTCCGTCTTGCCCCACCTTCGTCCCGACTTTCTGGCAGATGCTTTCGACCAAACGTAAGCAAGCGATAGGGTGTGCCTGTTCCACTCTTGCTCTTTTGCTTGTGCGGCAGCAGCAGCATATGGCATTTCGAAACGTCATCCAGGCTTTCCGGATCCTCTACTTCGACTGCAGGTTATCGAGGGAATGTGGCGTAGTTCCAAATGACTTCAACGAATGAACAGCAAGCCAGGCAATGAAAATTCATCTCACCCTTTGGCTTGTACCAAAAGTAAATAGTCCCTTGCTCAAGTGTCCCTCTCTGCGGTTTGGCAGTCTCCACATTGTCATCCTCTTGAATCTCACGTCCAGCAGCTTTTGCCTCTTCGCTCTTTTCTTCAAGCTCCTCTGCACCACCTTCAATATGTGCTTTGGTAGCTGCTTCATTCTTTTGACGCTTCGTAGCGGGCTGACCGTCTTTCTTGCCCTCGTCTGCATTGTCCGCTGTCACTGTTGAAGGCTCATTGCGCTTGTCGCCCGCGCGCACCGACCTGGTGCTCGAATCATCCTCGTTCGTCTTTGCGATGCCGCCGTTTGTCTTGCTCTTGCTCTTTGGCGCTGGCTTGTCTTCCTTGCCCGTAGCTTGCTCGAGCGATAGCTGCTGCTTCCCGTCGCCAGCTTCAGCAGCACGTGCCGAGGATCGCGTTGTGCGCTTGGGAGGCATGCTGCGCTTGGTGAGCGTGGCTTAGCGGTGTGTCAGTAGCTGAAGCTACAAAGAAATCAGCACAAGACAGGGCCTCGGTGCCGTGTTACCTGCGCAGAGCTGCATGTGCTTCCAGTCTTTGGACGTCATTTCGCCAGTGGCGAAAGAAGCTGATCATCGGCAAAGACTGGAAGTGAGAATGCAAGTGCGCCGCCAATTGATACACCACGATGAGCTAGGCAGTCTTCATTGCAGTGAACGTAACGATACAAGGACGGAAAGAAAGAAATGAGAGAGGCACAAACCCTAACGAAAGTGGAGAAGGTAGAAGCGCAACTGACGATCACGAGACTACAAACAGCTGAAAGTCCATACTGCTTTTCTGCCAGTCTGCAGCATGTCTTGGGATCGTGCGGCAAGTATACATCTTCAGAAGGGTTTGACCTTTTCAGCTAAGGTGGAAAGCACCGGCGCCCTCCTCGATGGCCTTGACGAGCCGCTCTTCGAGGACCTCTTTGCTGGAATACTCAGGTCTGCGTAGATTGCAACGAACATCAGCTCAATTCTTCTTGCTCTCTGTTCCGAGTGGTCAACACTCACAGCTTCAGGAAATTGGAGCACGTCATGACCGATGGGAGGACAGAGTCTGGCGCAGCCCCATCGTCCGGAACCTTCCTCACGACCGTCAGTGGCGGGTTGAGACCTCCGAATCCGCCAATCGGCAGCCTGCTTGCACCAGTCATGAAGGAAAGAGCTTTGCGGCGCAGTCCGTGATCGAATTGTGAGATGATGGAGATCAAGTCCACAATCGTCTGTGAGCCGAGAGCATAGCCATGATCCGCTTTGATATGCTCGCTGATTGTGCCAAAGGACCAGTCTTCATCTTCGTCGCCAAATAACTTGACGAGCTCTTCAGGCTCAAAGGTATGCAAATCACCGACGGGGAAGACCAGGCTGAAGCCTTCTTTGAAGTGTTCCACCGCGTCTTTGATGCCCTTGTCCAGTGTCCACTCGGCTACAGCGGTCAGATAGTCTGACAGATTATCCATCGTGACAGCCGTCTCTCGCCCACCCTCGACAAGTTCGATATCATAGCCTGGTAGCGTAAAGTCGAGTGCCAGATCTTCGATAGTCACATCATGGACAGTGATATTCTTGATTGCCTCTGCCTTCTCCCCTTCGTCAATAGAAGCTGAGGCCTCGATTTCCTTGCGAGCTTTGACGTATTGCTCTAGCTGTTCCATCGACTGCGCAAGAGCTGGATCTACCATGCGGACACTAGCTGTGTTGCAAGGCAGAGGCTGATTGAGGATGAGCTTCATGAAGACGCGGCTGAATGGGAAGTCCACAATCCTTGAGTCCATTTGCGCCTTTGCGACCACCGTGCCCAGAGTCTTGAAAAGCGACTTGCGTTTCTCTGCCTCTGCTGGGTCCAGACGAGCGAAATCCACTGGCGAAGGGAAGAGACCGCGTGAGTTTGAGACATATTCCGAGCCTGCCGGACTATCGCCTTCCCGCCAAATGCCAATGTCCTTCCTCCTGAACTCCTTCGAGACGATAGAGTAAAATTCTAGAGTTGGACCTAAGCCTGTTCCGACTTCGTCAAAGTACTCCACCTCGACCAATGCCTTGCTGGAACCGTAGATCTCAAAGACCTTGAAAGCACTCTCGAACAGCCTTTCGCGCGCTATGCGCACTTTTTGCCGCGTGATTCGCCCGAGGAAGCTGAGATTGTCGTCACGTCTAGAGTTGCTATCTGGTCTCGTACCCAACAACCACCGCTGCAAAAGGCGCGCATAGCCGAACGAGGTCGACTGCAAGAAGGTGTAGCGAGTCTCGAAGGGGAAGAGGAAAGGAAATAGCTGCGGCAGCCGAACAGCCCAATCTGGCAGACAATCCGAGGCCACGATCATTGGCTCTTCCAGCTGTCTATTTAGCTTGGCGGTAAGCTTGTTGTTGACGAAGACGTTCCCTGGCACGATTGAAGAATCGAGATGGTTCAGATCATGCTGTCTGTTGCGCAAGTCGATTGATTCCGAGTTGATCTGATGGAGCAGGCTCAACAGGCGCAGGATGTTTGCTTGTCGGACATCCTTAGTAAGGAAGTCTGGCAGCACGCTTTCGTACGACTTCGTCTCTGGAGTGACATTCGCGTCTAAAGCATCACTTTAATCAGTATGCAGTATCACACAGGATTTGCGAAGGTAGCGCAACGTACGTGTAGCTGCAGGAGCGCCAGCGACCTTCTTGTAGTTGACAGTGTAGACATTGTGCCAGATACCACGAGCGCCCGCTGCATTTGCGTTGCGGACCTCGTGCTGGTAGCATGCTCCAAAGATCGTAGTGTCGAGGCTCACTGGCCGGCTGCCCATCGAGAACTGAAGATGCCAATCTGACGGTGCGGCCTTGAGAGCTGCAGCATACGATCGACCTGTGGCTCCTGTACGAGCCTGACCCGATGGGGTATCTGCGCCACTGCGGGACGGGGCAGACTGACGTCCAGCCGGTGCCTGAGATGCCGCACCTGCTTCGATCCCTCCTGGCGCTGGTGTCTGGATACGAGTACCGTCTGGTGTGCTGGCATTTACTCGAGAGCCATCTGCGGCTACTTCGAAGTTGACGGGTCGGTCCTCTGCAGTAGCTGCTGGTGGCTCGAGGTCGCTTCCTAAAAGTTCGTCTCCCTCGTCGTCCTCAGAGTCATCATCGCAAGTCGTGGCAGCATGGGCACTAAACCCGAGTTCACAGCATTAGCAATGTTTCCCGACCAGCCCATGCCAAGGCGGACTTACCGGGAGTCGGATGTCGAAGGGTTGTGACCAGCTGTGGCGTTTTCAACAGGCTCGTTGGCGGCACTTTGTAGGTTAGACGTGCTTGCACGAGCACTGAGTCGTGAGCTTCGACGTCGGTCAGTATTGCTTGATGTCGATTCGCGCAATCGAGACGGTCCAGCAAGGGATGACGGTGCACTGCTGGAGAGCGCATTTGCGAAGTTGGGGCTTAGACCTTCCAAGTCCGACGCTGGCATTCCAGTCGCTGCTGCAAAGGCAGCGAGCACACCCGAAAGTCTTTCTGGGACTCGGCCAGGGGATGCCAAAGGACTTGCTCGTGCTCGCTCTTCGGCGGCTAAAAGCTTGCCTATCTTGGGTCGGAGGTAGTCGTTGAGGGCTTGGAAAGTGGCGATGGCGTGTATGGAGACGACAACATTCGCAAGGGTGCGAGGTACGCCTGCATCGTCCGAGGATGTGAGCCTGATCTTCAGCTGCCGAGCGAGCATGGCTGCAGGGTTCTGACGAGAGTCTACGACACCTATGGGTCAGTGAATGGGTAAACGATCGCACAAAGATAACGCGTACCTCCACCAGAGGGTAATGCAGTCATTACATCGAAGACCTCTGTCTTGCCTAGTGCCTCTTGAAGGCGTTTGACGAGCTGACCTAACGCGGAAGAAGTATTGTCACTTCCGGATAAAAAGGCTTCGGTGATCATTGCCCTGCGCTTCTGGTTGGTGACTGCGAAAGGAGGTTCTATCAGCTGCAAACGAAACTAACGCTGAAAGATCACGCACACGTGGTACCTTTGCCAGCTGTCGCAAACTGTAGAAGACCTCCGATAAGGCCACTTTCTTGCATCTCGAAACTCGACATTACGTTGCCAGATGTCAAGAGGTCGGCCAGACTAGCAAGAGCAGCAGTAGCCTTTGAAATTGCTACACCTTCATCAGGCACACTACCGGTCTCCGGAGATACTTCACGAAGCTTGTGAACGAGTGATCGAATATTGTTGAGCTCTGAGTCTGCTTTGAGCGATCCATCTGTAGCTGACGATTGCTTCAACATTTTTCTGATGTGCATACTCCGGAGAGTGATGGCATCCTTCAACAGCGCTTCTGCAGGGTTATTATGCTTATGCAGAGCGGACGTTGAGCCTGCCGCGATAGCAATGCGCGTGCCCAAATCACCAAAGTCGCCTCCGTCGTCCGCCGGCGTTGATACGCTCACATCGGGGGTCGATGCACCCGGCGTCGAAGCAGTCGAAGAGTCTTGTGGTGCAGCTGCCGCCTTGTCCCGCCTGGACGGCTTCGTTTTGACAGTTATAAGGGGCTGTGCTGCCATCTTCTCCAATTCATGCATCACACCCTCCCGGCGGAAAAAGTACTGGTATGTATCGGGGACTTTTGTAAGAAGAAGCTCGGTCATCTGAAGTGCGTCAATGACCAAGGACGGCTGGTCTCGTGATGAGAAGCACGATGCGAGGAAAGAGGCCATCGGGACAATCTGTAAAGCCATACTCAGCAGTGCTCACCGGCAAGCATCATCACTATTGTGAGACTTACTGTAAGAATGCCTGGGAGGGAGTCTTTGTGGCAGTAGAAGACGATCTTGAGCATATTTTGGAACGTCTTGGCACGAATTTGCACACCGATGCTAGCAGAGTAGACATCGAGCAAGATGGGCAACAGCATAGCGAAGAAGCGATTGACCTGCTTGCGGCGCTCGTCGTACTCTGCAGAGCCCGGCGGACTAAACAGCTCCACTCTTCGATCCTGAGACGCTTCCTTTGTCTTGAGTAGACCATTGAGGGATGAGCCGCCAGCCGGCTGACCAGCTTTGCTCGAGCCAATGCCCCACCCGGTAGACTGTGGTAATGATGCGCTGAGCTGTGCAATATCGTCCTCCAGTGCGGGTGTTGATTCTTCCATCTTGATTGCTACACTGTCATCTTCAGCAGCATTGGGGGTTGCTCGCCCGCTGTTCTGCCTACTTCGTCGAGTCGCGCGTTGTGACGGGAACGACGATGTGCTAGGAGCAGATGTGGAGAGCAGGGACATGGATGGGCCAGCTGCCTCTTCCTTTTTTACCTTGCTCTTAGAGCGATGCATATGTGCTTTCGGATCGAATATGCCATCCTTAGGAAGAGCTGGAAGAAGATCGTGGATAAGGCCCAGAGTCTCTTGGACGACGTCCTTGGAGCGGTGGACCAGATTGTTAAGGACCAACATATCATCTGCTTCCAGATGCTTTTTGATGCCTTGCAGACCTTCTTCTTCGGGCGGTGGTGAGATGCCGGTGAGGAGGTTGTACAGCGTGGAAACGATGTCTGCCTCAATGAGAGAGAACGCGATCTCCGGACTAGATTTGGCTGCCGTAGATAGCAGCTTCAGTATTCTAGGATGCGTAGATGGGTCGACAGTGGCTACTGAGGACTTCTGGCCAGGCACGAGAAGCTCTGCTATCGCAGAAAGGAGATCGCTGGTCAGGAGAATCTCGAGCTTGTCGGGGTGGTGACGATAAGACTCGACAACTCCAGTGATAGCGAGACAGGCTTGTTCAACAAGTTTGCTGTCGGCATAGGAGAGCACATTTTTTAGAATTGGCATAGTCTCTTTGACGGAATCGAAATTTTCGAGGCCGAGTCGATTGCAGCATCGCGCGGCTGCCGTCAGGGCTGTCCGCTGCACGTGGATAGAGAAGAAGTCCAGGTACGTAAGCAAGGCAGCTAGGCCACCTTCACGGACGATAGAGTGGGGCATCTCTTCGGATAGCTTGCCCAACGTCTGCAGAGGGATCAGAGTCAGGAAATGAGGCTCGACTTGTCACGACTGCGCCAAACTTACCGAAATGGTCTGCTCCGCGAGGTCGATAACTGTGATGTTCAACAACTTCTCGCAAAGGACAGGGACTGCGCCGTGCGCAACGATAGTATGCGACGCAATGGGCATAGCCTCGATGAGATTCGCGAGGCATCGGCATGCAAGTACCTGCATTTCGTCTTCAGAGCCTTCATCGCCTACTCCGCCGGCGTCCGCAGCATCAGCCGCTGCAGCGATAGCCTGTGCCATTGCGTATTCGTCGTCTTCGTCGAGACCTTCAAGATCCATCGCTGCAGCGTGCGCAGAGCCACGCAGGCACGAGATGAGTTCTTTCACAAATGCGTCGAGGCTGAAGTATCCAGCGAGCGTGTCCTCGGTCGACATAGAGAGGATCTCAGATAGCTCTTGCAAGGCAATCATCTTGACAGAGGCATCCTTGCTGCGTAGGTTCTGCAGCAGTCCGCGTAGACGACTTGTCATTCCGCCCATGAGACCAGATGGGTAGCCTCGCAGAGATGCGGCGAAAGAGCCGAAATCATCGTCACCAGCCGCAGCGACAGCAGCTGCCAATGCAGCACGCGCAGCGGCACTGGAACCGGCTGCGCCTCCAGTAGCCGCTGTACTAGCGCTTGCACTGCCTCTCGAAGAGCCAGCGGCGCCCATCGACTCTTGCAAGGCGGGCCGTCCGGCTGCGCCAGCTGCGATTGGGTTTCCATCGGCATCAAAGGTGAGCGGGGCCTCAAAGTCTTCGTCTAGCATATCGCCTTCACCCCCGTGAATCTCGTCACCTTCATCTATATCATCGTCATCATCTTCGTCGTCTTCGTCTGCATACGGACCTCGTGAAGCATGCATGGCATCTTCGTCTTCATCGTGGAAATCCATGCTAGCGCCTCCGATGAGCTGCATCGAATCATCACCACCCGGTCCACCAATAGCATGTCCCTCTTCATCATCGTCATCGTTGTCTCCTCCATCCTCGTCTTCTTCATGCATATCCTCGTCACCTATGGCCATCGCCTCTCGCGCATCCATGATGCCCATCAGCGCTTCGTCGTCATCGTCAAAGGCGGGGTCTCGCTGTCGCCTGGAAGATGAGCTTGACGAAGATGTACCCTGCGCATTGGCGTGCGCTGCTCTGCCTGAGCCCGACGACTGGGCATTCGCGGCAGCCAATGCAGCGTTTGCGGTCGCCTTGGCTCTCAGCGATCCATTGCCAGAGCGGCTGCCAGAGGCACCGGAAGCAGAGCCCGAGGCCGGTGCTTTGCCCTTCCTAGGCATACTCGTGCGAGACTGCGAGGGGCCAGTCGCTCGGCTGACTGTTGCTGATGTTGCTGCTGTCTCTGTGCTTCTTGCTAGCGGCGATGACTGAGCGGTGGTTGTGGCGAAAGAAGACCCTCGCGGTCGAAGGTTGTAGCTCTGCGAAGGACTATCGGAAGCGGATGAAGCCTTGCTTGTGCGACGACGCTTGTTAACTCGGGAAGAGGACGCCTCCTGCTGTGCTGGAGTCTCTGTTTGACCGTCTGACGGGGAGGACGGCGGTGAGACAGCCCTGCGTTTGCCGAGCGCTCTGACCGAGGGACCGCTGGCTGAGGGTGCGTCGGCGGGTGTTGCTGGAAAGCCTGCGTCTGTCGAGACGGACGAGAGGGATGGCGTGTTCTGATTGTGCCTGCTTGACCTGCAATACATTCACCAAGCGGGACACGCGTAAAGTGCGGATGTCAGCCAGAGATCATCACTGACAATGGTGTGGGACTGGCGCCTTTCAAGGTGCTGGCTATGCTAAGTAGGTATCACTCACCTCGGCACAGATGCAGAGCTGCTCGAAGATGCCTGCGTCCTGCCTGTCCTGCTCCTTGTCCGTCGCAGTCCGGTGCTGCTGCTGCTGCTGTCCTGCTGCTCCAGAGCCCCGCTGTCTCCCGCTGGATCAGTGCAGTGGGCAGGTTCGCTGGTTGCTGGGTTTCCCGTTACGCTGCTCCTGCGCGAGCGTCTGGTCTGCCGAGTGTTGCTGCTGCTACTGCTATTGCTTGCTGTTGCGGACTCTGCTGCTGGCGGCCTGATGACGAAGGTGTCGCCGTGTCCAGCCATAGAACAGCGAACGGCTCAGGCGGCGCGTACAGCGGTTCGCGCCTCCATCCACTTGCGTGAGCTGTGAGCGTGTGCCTGTAGAGCGAAGATTGAGCCTCGTCTGTGTGCTTGTCGCTGCGGTCGTCGATGTCCAGACTGCGTTGGAGTGTGCTCGAGCTGCCGCGACCAAGGCACCAGGGAAGGCCAGCGGACAGGTGGCAAAGGCAGCAAACAGGACAGGGCGAGATTGCAGTCAACACGTCACTGCTCTGCTCCGCAGTCTGACGTCCTGCTTTTTTCTCTATAATCGATTTGCATGGCTTTGTCGTGCGAAAAGACTGGTGCGTGGTGGCGACAACTGCTGCTAGAATACTCGCCAGCTCAAGAAGGTATTATAGACAACGAAGCTACAGAAGACTTCTCAAGGCTTTAATACCGAGCACATGCAGGGCCTGCGTGTATCTGTCGGCCTGAACACGCCTTTCAGTCCAGGAAATTGGTAAAGTTGCTCGGGAACAGGTTGCCACCGGACCGTCGAGCACGGTCTGGATCCAGCAGCTCGCCTTTCCACCACCCGTCGTCGTCGGTCTCTGCAAGCAATTAAGAGCAGACACTGTCAGTATGTGCACCTCGGACCGACAGGACCATGCACACTCACCATACACCCCAATAACGTCGTCCTTCTGGAAGCTGAACTCCTCTGGGCACGCAGCATCATACTTGTATATCGCCTTGACGTAGAAGAGCACCGGATGGCCACTTTCCGTGTATTGGCCAGTGGGAGGCATCTGCGTGGACGAAGGGGCCTGCAAAGGCTGCTGAGCCGGTCCTGTTGCCTGATGTTGCTGTGCCGGCGCTTGCTGTTGATGCTGCTGCGGGGCTGAATACTGCTGATGAGGCTGTTGCTGCTGTTGCTGCTGTTGCTGCGAGTAGCCGCCATACGACTGCTGTGGCTGGTTATGCTGCTGCTGGTAGCTTGGATGACCAGAATACGAAGCTGGCTGCTGGTATTGCCCTTGCTGACCGAACTGAGAGGGTGTGCCACGGTAGCTTTGACTAGACTGCATTTGCTGTGTCTGTGGGGTGCCTGGGTGCTGTTGCTGTGCGTATCCAACGCTCTGCGATCTTGCGATGTTCTGACTTGGAGGCCTCTGCTGCTGCTGTCCATGCGCATACGGCGAGGCCATACCTTGCTGTTGTGGATGCTGTTGCTGCTGGTACCCACCTTGGTAGGATTGATTTGGCGTACCCTGAGGGGCTGCAGGCGAATAGCCGTAGCTTGGGCTCATAGGCTGCTGTTGCTGAGCTGGTGGTTGCTGCATATGCGCATTCGATGGCGAAGCAGTCATGCTTTGGCGATTCTGTGCATCACGAAGAATAGACGCTCCTCGGCGATAGCCTGCAGATTGCTGCGAGGGCGGCAAATTCGCCTGTGGATTCGCAGAGTATGGTGATGAAGGTGGTGGAGGGCCTTGTTGCGAATAAGGTCGAGGAGACGCAGCTTGTTGACGTTGCGAATTGAAGCGGTCCGCCATCTGATCTTGCGTGACTGACCCTCTTGCGTCTAGAGCTATGCCAAGGGGAGTTGTTGGCCTTCCCGTCTGAGGCTGCTGCTGCTGCTGAGGTGCTTGTTGCTGCTGGGGTGCTTGTTGCTGCTGGTTTCCATAAGCGCTCGGCGGTCTTTGCATGCCCTGCTGGCTCATGCGATTCGCATCATAGGCCGATTGCGGACGAGGAGGCTGACTCGGGTAGCCCTGCGGCGGCGGCTGATGCTGCGGTTGTTGGGAACCTTGTTGCCCATATTGCGGCTGTGGCTGAGGTGCCGGACTTGGCGACCGCATGTTTTGCTGGTACTGCTGATGCGCTTGTCCATCATACGGAGCACCGCTCGCGCCGACTCCTGCATATCCAGCAGGAGGAGACATAAGAGCAGCTCCAGGGCTGGCTGGTCTGCCTTGCGACGAGTGCGGTCTAGGCACAGACATAGATGCACGTCTTTCGCCCGGGAAGGACTGGCCGTATCCGGCTACCGCAGATTGAGGGTCGACGCCTTGAGGCGCCCCTGCCTGCGAAGGCGGTCTCATCATTGCTGCAGCAGGGCTCGGAGCTCGAGCGACCTGGTGTGCAGGCTGACCTTGCGCTGGCGGCGGTTGAGGCGAGGTGGGTCTAGACCTAGCTTGCTGACCGTACATGGGACCCGGCTGTGATGCAGACTGCGACATCGAGCCCATAGGCCTCTGATACGTGGAAGCAATGTTCGGGTTCGAGCGAGCGTTGGCAGCAGCGGCCCCATATGGCGAATGGCTGCGTGGAGGCTGACCATGAGCCGGTGGTCCTGCGTTAACGGGCTGGCTGTACGGGGAATGGCTGCGAGGCATCTGTTGAGTGCTCCCTGGCCTGCCAATCATGCCCGGCAGGCCCACAGCACCTGGAGCGACATTGCTTGGC
The DNA here is from genome assembly GCA_003351005.1 of Cystobasidiaceae sp. HBUAS51001. NCBI lineage: Eukaryota > Fungi > Basidiomycota > Cystobasidiomycetes > Cystobasidiales > Cystobasidiaceae > Cystobasidiaceae sp. HBUAS51001. The sequence continues at coordinate 111,506 of KZ857219.1, forward strand.
ACGCCGGGCGAACTGGGAGGCAAAATGTCCACAGCACTGCTCGGATTCCGCAGCTTCGCCAAAGCTGCCAGTAGCGGATCCTCTGCTTTCTTGTCCTTCTCAGGCGCTGCGGGGGCATTTGTCGTTGAGGCCAGCGGCGGAGGCAGTACTCCCGAGGAAGACTGCCTGAGGGCGGTCTCCGCCTCTGATCCCGGCGCTGGCGGCTCGTACGGCTTCGCAGTCCGGGGGGAGCTTGCTGCATAAGGATAGTGCGGCGAGGACGCCGGCTTGTCTGAGCTTGTTCTGAACGCTCCAGCTGACATCCGCTTCTGAGATGCTTGGTATTGCAGCGCTTCTGCTGTAGTCTGAGGCCGGTCTTCTTGACCACCTGCTCTTGAAGACGGACGACTCCTAGACGTGTTCGAAGTAGCGGAAAAGGCAGCAGGAGGTACAGGTGGCTGCAAGTCCGGGAGAGATGGCTCGGGTGCCTTCTTGACAGGCGACGGCTGTTTCTGCGGCTGCGCGGCTGCAACTGGAGCCTGAGGAGTAGTCTCCTGCTCCACTGGCGCTGTCCTGCTCCTCTGTGTTTGCGGCGTATGCGAAGTGCCCGTGTGCGCAGGCGTGACGGGAGCTGGACTTGGCTGGCTCGAGATTGGCGCAGGGGTGCCTGCCACGCTTCGTCGTTGCTGACCTTGTTGCGGGTAAATGAGCGCTTGGAGCTTCTCAAGTCCATCAAAGGGCGCCATTTCAATCTTTGCAGACGACCGCGAGAAGTTGGCACGGTGCGCTGCAGGCGCAGAGAAGCCTTTGTCGCCATCGGAGAAGTCGACGAAATGAGGCGAGTCTTTAGAGCCATGCTCGGAAGGGTCAGCAGTAGCACGGGGTGAGACAATAGGCAACGCACCAGTGATGAGGTTCGCGCCGCCGTCGCGGTGAATAAAGCTCTGGATCTCCCGCGTGACATCGCAAGTCTCGATGCTTTGCCTTACGCTTTCGCATGACTGCAGACAAACATAGTCAGCGTGGGCTACTTTCTCAGCTAGCTGTAATTGTCAGACTCACTTCGTCGTCCTTGACACAGAGCAAACTGAGTGCGTTTACGAAGCTCCACAATGCATTACGAGCGAAATCGATACGCTCCTCTTCCAAATCCTGGGAAAGCTAGTCACGTGATCTACGGGTCAGCTTGCGTGCAACGGCACGTCCATAATGATGAATCAGAGCTCACGTCGCACCAAGCCTTCCAATCATTGTTCCACTTGTTGTTCGTATCGCTCAGTGCTTTCAGATAGTTCTTGTACTCTGCTTCGTTGACCTGAACTGTTTGTTGTGCTTTGTCGAGCTTAGCAGTGACCTTATCCATGTCCTTGCCTTGCGTCAGACTCAGGCGCGCAGAGAAGCTATTGATAAGGATGCAGTCGCTCTTGTACTTTTCTAGCGCCTGGGAAAGCCGGAAGTCAGTTCTCCCCACTTTCATTAATGGTAGAGCCGTTCGTGGCTTACCTTCTGAACCAACGCTTCCTGACTTTGCTTGTTCTTCCAACTCTTCTCGATAATGAGTTGCAGCTGTATTTAGTTGCATCAGCAATTGCACACAACGCTGTATACAGCACACATGGCACCTACATTCTTGCGCCTGCTGTCGCGGTTTCCTTCAAACTCCTTGACACGAGCTTCCAGTGATGATCGTATGACGCTGCGTCCGAGCAAGCAGCAGTCGACAAGGAGCACATCCAATCAGCCAGGTTTCTGATATCTCAAAGCAGCGCCTGCACCCACTTGGCCAACTCGTTGTGACAGCGACCCGTCTGATCGAGTTCGTATTGCACGCGTTTCAGCACGTTAGCGAACTCGCTGCGGGCGCACAAAGTCAGCTGATTGGATGCATAGCTGCTGTGTTCGATAATCACCCAGTCTCGTCGCGGCCCAAGGGCTGCCTGGCCAGCTTGGCTAACCGGCGTGCGTAGTCCTCCTCTATCGCAGCTCTGCAGTCGTCATGTCGTCAATGCGGCGGAGCGTATTCGTGGATGACGTAGTATCAGCATTTAGCGCTGCAGCCCGCATGCAATGCGTGTATTTGCTTATTGAACGGCAACTCGCCTCTCCTTAAAGAAGCCACGCAGCTCTTCGACCATCCTGCCCGACGACTTCATCCTGCTCATGAGGATCTCGTAGCCGCCTTCCTGGCCCGAGCTGCCCTCTACCGGCGTTCCGTGCCCCCAGAAGTTGTTGCAGAAGTCGTCGCTACCGTCATTTCGCGCGCCATTGCTGCTGCTGCCTCCCCCGTAGCCATTGACGTCGCCTTCCGCCGCGCTGCCAGCCCGGCTCCGCGAGCGTGACTGCGAGCGCGAGCGCCGCCCGTGCGAGCTCGACGAGACTGGTCTCGAGCTGCTACCTGCCATCGAGGCCATCCCTGCGCGGTGGTACGTCGGTGTTGCTGCTGTATTGCTCCAAGTCTAAGCGACGCGCTCTGGTGGTAAACAAGCAGCGAGGACGATGAGGCTGGGGTAGAAGTTACACGGATACAGGGCGCAGGGACACTGCTGATGGTGCTCAATGCCTGTCGATGTATTACGGGCTGGGTAGCTTGTGCCGTTACTACAACATCATAGGAATTGTATCATGAACAGGCCTGCGCTGACTGCGCCACCTGAATCACCGTGAAAAACTGACAAAATGGTAGCTGATATCCGCATCCCTAGCCATGAGGTTCCCGACGAGCAGTGAATTGCACAATTGCTGTGAAGGATGGAAAGTCCTGACGTTAGTTTCCCCGGCCTGCTTACCTCTTTATATGCTTTGCGCATGCGTTGATCATTCTGACAGCAGATGTCGGATTCGAGGCCTTCGAGTAGCTGCAGGTACCTGTAAATGAAAAACTATACACTGGGCCCATCTCTTCCTGTCTCGGGAGATAGGAGAATCCACTGTCGGGACAGGGCTGCGAGTAGGTCTAGCCCACGATTTCTGCGAGCTTTCGCGGCCTTCGAGAGCTGGGTAAAGCGAAGGCTGCTATCTCGAATGTGTTGATGCATTTTGAGAGCAGAAGTAGCACGATCGTCGAAGCTCGTTTCGCAATAGAGCGGCCGTGTCGGAGGCCCCTGGGACTTCCGGCAAGGGCGTTAGAGCCATTTGATACTACGCGGACACCTTTGCTCGCTTGGTGTGTTCCGCTGTACGAGTTCTCTGATCAGCCACGAAACTTGGAAAAGCCAAAAAGTAGGTCAGGACGAGCTGTAACTCACCACTACCCGCGTCGGCCAACGCGCTGTCGCTACTAGCCGGCTCTTCCGACTCCTCGTCTTCTCGCGTACGCTTCGAGCTGCCATTCGTCGTTGGCACGGTGTCCAGTTCGATCTGAGGTGCAGACTCGTACTCTTCCAATTGAGAAGACACGCTTGCATCCCCGCTAATCTTAATTTGCTCCTCCGGCGCGAAGCTGTCAAGCTTGGCATAATGATCTTGATTCTCTTGCTCATTTGTTCTGATGTTCACCGAGGTATCAGTGGACAAGACAGCATCGCCATCTGCGTCTGTAAAGGTCGCACTTTGGGATCAGCAACGGGTGAAGCGGAAACATGAAAAATGAAATATGCTTACGAGCGTCAGCCTTGGCTTCTGCAGCTTCGTCCTCCTCGTGCTCATATACTTCTTCTTCGTACTCATCAATCTGCTCGGCAACCTCTTCCAGCGGCGCATCAGGGTCTATGGTGAGCTCTTCTGCGTCGTCAACATCCTCTCCGTCGTCTGCCGCAGCGTCCTCTGGGTGCCCTTGTACTGTGGCTGAGTCATCTTCGTCATCCTCGGCGTCTTCTTCCTCTTCCACACGCTGCGAGAATTCTGGGTCTTCGTAATAGTCGTCTGATGGCGGGTGAATTTCACCATCATGCTCGCCTGGCGCATCTGCACTCGAAGACTTGCGGTCGGCCAGGTCGGCAGTCTCTGCTTGGTCTTGCTCTGTCACGTCGTCTTCGGCGTCTTCTGCAGCTTTGACTTGCCCCACCGCATCGTCTTGAAACTCGAGTGGCTCCTCTGCTTCTACTTCAGCACCTTCTTGCACCGTGAATTGCTCGTCTGTTGGCTCGTGCGCAAGCCCGTCTTCATCATCGTAGTCTTCCCCTGCGTCAACATCTTCTTGCTGCTCGTCTACAGTCGCTTCGTACACTGTGTTGGCATCAATCTCTGTCAGAAGTGCCAATATTCAAATCAGCATACTTCAGGAATGTGCCCATTTGACAACTCACCGTCGCCTTGCCCCATCCTGTACACGTGCTCCGCAAGCTCGTTGAATTGGTACACAAACCTCTTCCCCGTCCTCATCAAGACCTGCAGGCGATCAAGCTCAGGCTGACACATGCCAAGCCTCAGTCTGTCCATGTCGTGCAGAGAGATCTGTCTCGTATAGACGTTGTCCTGAGTGAGATGTGGTCAGTCATTCATGTACAGCTGTGCGTGAGGATGCACGAGTCTTACCTCTGAGAGCTGCATGTCGAGAATGCCGAAATCCAAGATCAACTCATTGTCTCCATCCCCCTTGAAATGCGGAAAAGTCTCGTGCAAGCGGCTAATCAAGCTTTCCAGATTGGCAAAGTACAGAGTCTGGTCCTTATCCTGGTCGAAGAGAACAGCTTCGTCCTCGCCAGAAGGCAGAGAAGAAGGCCGGAAGAGAGAGTACATCTCGTTGTTGTAGATTAGCGAAACATGAGGCGCGCCGCGGGTTTCGGTCGAAGTGCTGAACAGGGCGGCCGACCCAGAATAGACATCTACGTTTTTGAGGAAATCCTTCTGTAAATCAGGACGATTGATGGGGCTCTCGTACGCATTTCCATCTTGTACAGCCTGTACCCCGGCGGACGTAGATGCCACCGGCTCATACGTAGTGTATAGCTCGTCACTATAGGTTTAAAGCTTTTTCAGCCTTCGACCTAACGGACGGAAGCGACAATGACTTACGCATCAGTGTACTCTTCACCTTCAACGATACCGCCCTCGTCGACTGCTGGCGGTACCCTCAAATCTTCGGCGCTTTGCGCAATCGGAGGGAGATCAAGGTCGTTTGCAGATTGCGAGGCTGTTTGCGCCTCAGCAGACCCTTTTTCCGAAGCTGATGGATCTTCGACAGTCTCTACAGACACCTCTGCCTTTTCTGAAGGCGTCTCCGCTGTGGACTGTTCAAGTGTCAATTGTCCTGCTTCAGAGGCTTGCTGTGCCTGCGGTGTAGCGGCCTTGTCTTTAGACGCGGAGGTGATGCTATTGTCCATGCCATCCATGTGATCCGGATCTCCGTCTGCGTGTTCGGCTGAGATAGGCTTCACATCCTGGGCAGGTCCATCCAGCGGGATGACTTGGACAGGCACATCTTTCCACTCTCGCTCCTCCTGCAGGCGTTCTTGCTCTAGCATCTCCGCGCTCATCTCTGCATCGCCATGCACAATGGCATCCTTCATCTCTTCGATTGTGCCCTCGGCTTCGAGGTCGTGTATCTCCATTTCGCTGTCTCGGACGGTGTGCTGGTCCTCATGCTCGAGCTCCATTTGCTCGGAATTGGCAATACTGCCGGCCACCGAGGCCTGATCTGCCTGCATAGTATCCGCATCTTCCATTTTGCAAGAATTGACACTTTGCCGCGATGTGGACAAGCTTCAGACACCAGCTGGTCGCCGAAGCAGTCCCAACGTGGCAAAGACTCGAGTCTTGACGGCAAGGCTGCCACGCAGATGCCGGTATCGCTGGCTGCGAGATGGCTTCAATGACTGGAAAGGTAAAGACGTTGCTGAAACAGGTGTTCAACTGGCCAAGCGTGCTTTGGCGAAGCGATTGCCCAAGGAAGTGCCGCCCTTGCTGGCCTGCTGTAGACAGCAGTAGGATCTCAGTTAGGAACGCGGAATGTGCAGCGAAACCACGATTCGACGAGCGTACCTTTAGATTGCAGATGGCGTGGCACAGACGATGGAGTGTGTGCCAGCTCCACGGTCGGGCTCGTACGGTAGGTCGAGAGGATCAGTTGTGCGGAGGCAGAGCTGCTCAGCTGCCGCAAGCAGGTCCTCAGGGCGTGAACAAGTGGCGAATAAGAAAAAAGCATTGCAATACAATGCATTGAGGGTTTGAAGTACTCATTAATAATCTGCTGTCAACAATCTGCTCTCCCCAAAAAAAGTCAACCAAAGATTCTAAATTGACCGACAGTCTCGACACCGCCCGCAGGTTCGCCCACACTGTGACCATCTGCCTCCACTCCAAAGTCTACCTGGCCGCTTGGTCTTCCACCCAGCAGGCCTCTAAACAGCTCATCAATCTGATCCTTCTCCCAGCTATTCACCGGTATCGGCGCCATGAAGTTTTGCAATTTTTCATGCACGTGATAACGTAGCTTGCGGCCTTTGCTAGCCTTGGGATCAACACCAGCGGCTTTCTTCCTGCTTGTATTGTTGAAATTGGCGTATGAGCCACCTGAAGCGCCTGCAAGACCGGAAGTGCCTCCTGTACCCGAATCCACGACGTCCCGCAGTAGCGCTTGGTAGAAATCCGTATCATCGTAGACTTCTGCCGAGGCGTCCTTCTCGCCCGGGACAGGTTCATGCGCTCCATCACGGCCGACGACCTTCATAGACTTGCCTGAAGGTCCGCCACGCCGTGTGCGTGTCCGCTCGACAAGCTTGTCCATGTCTTGCGCAAGTATAGCTTCAATTTGCCGAACTGTGTTTTGTGGACCGATAACTTTGAACTTGTTTTGATTGCCAGGAGCGGCAGATGAGACTTTATCTGACCACTTGCTGATGGTCGTCTGCTCATATGGCATCGCGACTGATCCAATTGCTGATACTGCTGCAATAGCCTGGTCCACATATTCCGAAGAACCACGTTTCCGCTTCTTGCTGACTGCGCTTGGTACGTCCAGCTTGTCGTTGCGTTCGTACAATGACCGTCGTATGCTGAACAGGAGCTCGCTGAGTTCCTCCAGAGATGCTCTTGTTGTGTTGACTTGCTCTGGTGCTTCGGCCGCGTACTGACCAGCTTGGTCGGGCTGCGACAGAAATCAGAATTCTGATGAGCTTGCATTTTGCTGCCGTGAGGTGCACGTGCTCACCGAAGGTAGGACGTTTGTACTTGATACGCATTTTTGCAAGCGTATACGTGCTTCAAGCAAAGTATCCCAGAATGACTGCAATGAAAGAGGTCTGCTTAGAAGAGAAGCTTCTTATTGACCTTTACAGATCCCAAGACCCACCAGCTGCTTTCGCACATCCTTTCCCTTCTCGACATCAGCTGAAGATGCTTTCTTTAGCTCTTGTATCATCTCTCGAGAATCCTTGTCCAGGTGCGCAAGCTTGCTTTGAGGTCTTGCTGTCCAACTGGGCCCAGCGGCACTTGTCGATGCCTCTTTTTCCGCTTCTTCCTCGTCTTCCTCTGACCCTGAATCGTCTGGTGAACCAGATTCTGAGCCTGAATCTATCACCTCGCCAAATTCGCCACCATCCTCTCCGTCCTCGCCCTCCATAGATGCCTTTTCACTGCCATCATCCTCCTCTTCGTCATCTTCGTCCCCTGAGATCTCCTCCTCCTCATCATCATCCTCGCTTCCAAAACCGTTCTGCTCATTGTAGAGTTCGCTGCGACTGCTTTTTGTGCCAGCATAGCGGCCATCCAGCTCATTGCCGAGGTTTCGTCTTATTTCACTGGGTCTGTCATGTCACGTACATGTATTGAGGTCAGCTTTGTATCAGGCAGCCCCCCTTAAACAGCTTGAGCAGCGCACCCAACTTCGAGGTAGTCTGCCCGACCAGCGTCCAGGTCTCTGCCAGCTGATGTCGATGCTCCAAAGTCGGTCGCTTCGGGGTCGAATTCTGTCAAGGTAGTAGCAGAATGAGTATTGCAGTCTACAGAAGGACCTGTCGCTTCAGTGAGCTCAAACTTACCGACTGGAGCTTCGTCTCGAATGGATGCCAGCTGCTCGGCCAGCGTCATGCGGCCTGGAGGCGTCAAAGTGAGCGGGAGCGCCCGGTGGAAGTGAGCAGAAGCAGCATACCTGGCATGTCGACGAGATTGAGACTGTCAAAGGGTGGTCAGACCGTGTTGATACTGTGCATATCGCAATGATGTCTAGAAAATCCTGGTTTAGCCCAGGTGATCGAGACTGTAAAAGTGCAACAGGACGCAGTAACACCGAGTCGCGTAGCGCAAGACCTACATTCAAATGTCGAATGGTCATGAGTGTTCTTTGGCGTTTCAATAAAGCGACTTTGCGGTTTCACGGCATCGTCTGGATTTCGCCACCATGCCTCCATTTCAAGAACGTGACCGCTTCGTGCTTCTTTGCTTCTCGACCGCAAAGATGCAACGCAGGGCCCCGCGTCGACGCATTGGGGCTTCTACCACTGTGCGTTGATTCATTCAAGCTGTGATGCGCCCCACTCGCAACAGCCTGGACGTTCCTTCTCACACTCCCTCAAAAGCATTGAAATAGCGACCAGGCTATTCTTGCGGGATGAAGTACGGCCAGACATTCGCCAGCGCGCTCAGCGGGACGAGCGAGGAGTTCCAGCAGGCCTCCATCGACTGTGAGTGTCTGTCAGCCACCGTACAGTCTGCCTGCTGATTTGCGGTGCGCTCCCAGACAAGCAGCTGAAGAAGAGCATCAAGCGTATCGAGAAGGAGCTGAATGCGCTGGGTCTCAACGCTGAAGTGCTCCGAGAACTGCTGAGTGTAGACCAGCTCGACGAGAGTAAAGATGCATCGTCACCGCCTTCATCGTCTCAATCTCACGAGCGCCTGCCGAGCAATGCATCCAGCTCTCGTCCAGCTGGGCCTGCAAGAACTGGGAGCAACGGACGATCCCTTCCTACTCTGACCTCCCTGCGCTCGTCGCCGCAGCAGAAGCTCAAGAAACGCAGAAGGCGCAAGTCAGCGAGAGCAAGAGCAGAATACGAGCTGGCAGGTGAGCGAGGACATTCATATTGCGATCCTCTGAGGACAGCTTTCCATGGCTAACGCCACTAAATCCTCCCTGCCTTCTGCTAGGCACTGCCGACCATCCAATACCTAGGATCCGCCTGGTCTTTAGCTCAGAGTCATCAGGCAGTGATAGTCTCGACGAGGATCAAGGCAGGAACGACCTGTATGATCGCCTCGTTCGACACAATTCGGCACATATCGTGGAGCTCGACGACAGCGCAAGTGCCAGTGACACGCCTCTGCAAAAGTACGAGACGGAGCAGACACCCCTCGAGTCGTCCGAAGAAGTCAAGAGCTCTGCAAGCTTGACGGAGGATGACTCGAAGGACGAAGAAGGCGACGAGCCCGAGCACAACACGTTGATGGACCGTCTGTATGGCCGTGGCATATTGCCAGCCGATCAAGTGACTCCGCCTGGCAGCCCTGCTACTTTACGGCCAAATTGCGTCAACGGATGGCCGCTCTCGGTGACACCCACAGCAGACGGTGAGGAAGGAGAGGCCGTCGTGCATGGCCCGGATATTCTTCTACACAAACTCAAGCTTGAAGACGAGGAAGCGGCGGCCGAGCAAGCGGATGCGGAAGCAGAAGAAGGAGACCTCAACTTCACAACTGCACTTAGTCGTCCAGCAAGCATCAAGAGTGAAGGATCTCGCAAAAAACGACGATCAGGACGATCACCGCGTCGTGGGCGGCGAGAGGTAGTCATCAACCTGGAATACGACAGCGAGTTTTTTGCGATGCTCAATCAGGCTCTCACTTCTTTGACTGCACTCATGAATGCCGAAAAGACTTCGTTCATGCAGTCTGTCCAAGCTTTGGCAGCTATTGTCTCGAGGAAAGCTTCGCCTACGAAGAGCAAGAACGATGTGTATGCGTGGAGACAAGTCTTTACGCTCTGGGTAGAGGCGGAAATCTTTGAAGGTGCTGGCGAGAGCAGTCGAGGCGAGCGCGCTATACAGGAAATTGAGAAGCGGTTAGACTGGTTCGTGGACCAGATTGGACGACGGAATCTGGCAAAGGAGATGCGTAGCAAGAGTGGCCGAAAGGCGCTCGAGCGTTTCGTGGAGTTGAACCAGGAGCTACTTCAGCTGAAGAGGTGGGCATTCCTAAAAAAGTCAGCTTTGTCGGATGGGCTGATAAGCTCTTTGATCAATCAGGATCGGCTTGGCAAATCAGGAGGCAGCGCGCAAGATCCTAAAGAAGCACGATAAGCGACTAGGCTTATCTGCGTCACAAGACTTTCCCGACTTTGTAGCGCAACAAAACCGGCTTAGCAACGGCAGTGCAAGCGACAAGATCCTCGCTACGAAGCGAGGCAACGAATTTAATGCTCGTTCGGCGCTAGCAAGGACTGCTACATCAAACGAGATGACATCGCTCGTCTTTATCGGTCTCACCACCCTACCGCACGCGCTGCTCACCATGTTCACGGACATCTTGCTGCCAATAGTGCCGCAGATTGATGATTATAGCTGTATCATCTGCAGCGATATTGCTTGGCGACCCATCGCGCTCGATTGTGGACACCGCTTCTGCGTGCGATGTTTGGTGAAGATGCAAAAACGTGGACAGGATGCGTGTCCGGCTTGTCGAGCGCCCGTTGTCCTGACTGCAAGCAAAGGTAACTTTGTGCGTCAGCAGTACATGAAGCGAAAAGGCTTACTTCTTCTCCATGGCTTGCAGAGAATCTCGATACCGCGCTCATGGCGTACCAGAGAACCTGGTTCCCGAAAGAGATCCGGCAGAAACAGCGTGATGATGCGAAAGAGATTGAAAAGGAGCAAGCAGACGAGCTTGACCTTCCAGCCAACAAGTGTCTTGTAATGTAGGGAAAAGTAAATGAGTAGTGTCAGGCGGTACCGTGCGTAAGAGTAATGATGTGGTTGTTTGTAAGGTGATACATGTGTAAATAGGTTCAGTACAAATATCACGCTGCATTCGCATCAAGCAAATCGTCCAGTTTCATTCTATCCGTCCACTTGTCCAGCTCACTAGCCATCGTCTCCAGCGACCCATCGTCTCCTCCTAAGAACCCTTCAACGCCGTTCATCGTCAAAGGCAATCTATGATCCGTGACTCTATCCTGAGCGACATTGTACGTTCTGATCTTTTCGCTCCTATCTGAGCCGCGCACTTGAGCTCGTCGTTCAGCACGGTCGCTTGCTTGCTGTTCTGCAATCTGCACGGCCAAGAGTCGAGCACGGAGGACTTGAAAGGCTTTCACGCGATTTTTGTGCTGCGAACGCGTTTCTTGGATAGAGACGGTGATGCCGGATGGTAAGTGCGTGAGCCGCACGGCAGACTCGGTCCGGTTGACGTGCTAGAATGAAAGAACAGTGAGCGGTGCACATCATGCGCAAGATGTGAAATATAAAAATGGCTTACCTGACCACCTGCTCCTCCGGATCTCATCACTTCCACCTTGACATCCTTTTCATCGAGCACCTTGTCCATACCTGGGTCCGGTCCAGATGAGGACGGCAAGACCTGGGTTACATGCTCGCGTCAGATCTTTATTGGTATGCTATGAAAGCGATGGAACTCACTACCACTGCTGCTGTACTCGTATGTACGCGACCCTGAGTTTCGGTTGCAGGTACACGCTGCACGCGATGCACGCCAGCTTCATGTCGCAGCGCACCATAGGCGCCGTGCCCATTGACTTCAAGAATGACTTCTCTGAACGCTTCTGATCCACCGGCTGAGCTCGTAGAGGCCGAGACGGCAGAAGCGCTAACGATTTCCGATTTCCATTTTCTGTTCGCCGCGAAGCGCGAGTACATGCGAGTCAGGTCGGCAGCAAAGATGGACGCCTCGGAGCCCCCGACGCCTGATTTGATCTCGAGCAGACAGCCGAGTGCGGATGTTGGGTCTTTGGGAAGAAGAGCGTCTTGGAGTTTTGTAATCGCTTCGGCAAGGGTTTCCTCGGTTGCTTCTAGGTCCATTAGCGCGAGCTCGCGCATATCTGGGTCGGTGTCCTTGTCAATGACATCTTGCAAGCTTTGGCGTAGCTGTGTGTCGAAGTCATCAGGCAGCGCAGGCGTGTATGAAGATTAACAGCATGAGCGTCCAACAATTTATTTCGGCACGTGCACATTGCTTCTCACATTGACAGTCTCCTGCCAGTCGCGCATAGCCTCGCGCACGACTTCGAGCTGCTTGGCCTTGCGTGCATATTCCGCGTCGCTAATGTTACCACTAGATGTGCCGCTCTGCTTTGACTCGCTGTCCTCTGCAGCCTTTGAGAGCGTCTGCCTGGCGAGCCGGACGAGCTTTTCGTCGATTGAGACAGAGCTGGAGGGTAGTGCCGTCGATGCCCATCTGCGCTGAGTAGAAGTGCGCCATTGCCTTGTGTTCCTGGTGCAAGTGCACACACATTGCTGCGCTAAGCGGCCTGTCGCGGCCATGCAGCACTTTTATACGGAGGTGGCAGAAGTGCAAGAGGCAATCGAGCAGGAGGGTGGCTGTTTTCGTTTGTGACCATATAATATTGAACATTTGCTCACCACTCTTCAGCGAGCATACACGTCTGCCACCATCCTTATAGTCCCACGTTCATTATCTCAAGCATGCCCAAGTTCGTCATCTACGCCGCTGGCTCAAACTCGCACGGCCAGCTGGGAATAGGCCACCAAGATGACGCGCACGTATTCACGCGGTGCACGCTCGACCTCGAATGCAGCGACGCGGCCGACACGCAGATAAAAATGTGCGCAGGGTCCAACCACACGCTGCTGCTCGTCAAGCGCAAAAGTGGAAGCGAGCTCTATGTAGCTGGGTCTTCGAAGAGCGGTCAATTAGGCGCCGTCAAATCCGAAAACGCACTGTCATTTGAGCCGTTCAAGCTTACAGACCATCTCATGAATACTTCATCTGACAACGTTACAGTGCAAGACATCGCAGCTGGCTGGGAAACATCCTTTTTTCTCGTGTCTACAAGCGTACCACCGGGAGCTACCGCCACCACCAAGAGGACGACGCGCTTGCTCGCTTGTGGCAGCAATGATTTCGGTCAGCTAGGGCAGACTGGCATGAGTCCTGCTTACACAGACATCAGCCTCCCGACGTCAAGTCCGATTAGAAACGTCGTTTCTGGCCCACGACACACGGTCGCGTACACGGAAGATGGAGAGCTGTTTGGATGGGGCGCAAGTCGGCACGGACAGCTGGGCGAAGCTGCAACGCTTGCTATCTCGTACGACCCTGTGAGGATGCCGAAAGATCTCGTGAACGTCGCTCAGCCGCATCGAGTCGCGCTAGGCCAGCAACACACGTGCCTTCTTGATGACAAGGCCGGCGTCGCGAAGCCAATCAGAACGTATGGCAGCAATCGCAAGGGCCAGCTAGGCAGTCGGAATACAGACTACAAGGTCGGCCGGCCAGCCTGCAAGCCATTCCTGCTCGACCGCATAAGTAACGACGTCAAAGATCTCGAGGTGTTTTCAAACTGGAATACCACCCTTGTGTTGGATCGCTTGGAAGTGCCCAGCACAATCTACAGCTTTGGGCACAATGCACACGGTCAACTTGGACGGGAGAGCAAATACGTAGGAGACGTAGGCTATGTGCAGTTCCCACAACCTGAGTGGCATTCGCCGGCAACGTCGAGCGCGAGGATAGAGCTTGTCGCAGCGGGTTCCGAGCATACTCTGGCCCTCAATCTCATGCCTGGCGGCAAAGATGAGCTCTATGGCTGGGGTTGGAACGAGCATGGCAACTTAGGAAGAGGAGAGAATGAGCTGCAGGACGTCAGACTACCTGAACAGATTCCATTGCCAGGTCCAGGGAAAGTGCATAGCCTGCATGCTGGCAACGGTACCTCGTGGGTCATCATGCAGGAAGACTGAGGGGTCGCGAATGGGAGAAGTTGGGCAGGTCATGCAAGAAGACTCTGCTACGTCGTCATTTTCAGGCTGGCCAAGCTTCGAGATGGTGGCGGCAGCTGCTTGAAGACGGGCAAGTCCAAGGATGCCACTTGTGCCCGGACCCTGTCGCACCACAACAAGCCAATCGCGAGTCACCAAGCAGCACAGACCAGCAACAGCGCCTTCCGAGGGGCCCCACTGCTTCCCTCCGCAGCCTCCCGCCTCCGACGCTCTCCGGAGACAAGAGTGCACGTCGATCATTCGGACCGCGGAGGGCCATCCAGCGCTGCAAATAAACTACTGGCAAGGGCAGGAGCGAAGCAAGCGAATCAGCTGCAGCTTGTCTCTGCTTGTACCAGTCAAGTCTCGCCGTCAGTTCCAGCCCGTCATGTCCAAGCCCGACGAGAAGCTCGACCTTAAACCGCCCAAGGGCGACGAGCTGCGTGTCGTCAGCGACAAGAAGGGTGGCTCCGTCCCTGCAGCAGGAGGGGGTGAGTTGCTAGCATGACAAGCACGATGATTGATTGTTGATTTGTGAAACGTGCGTCATTGCTCATCCAGACGGCGGTCTAAGTACGTCCATGTTGCTACTGCTGCCATGACGCAGGCTAACGCCGGTTTCACGCACAGCTCTACGCTACCAGTCTGACCTCCCGAAACTACCCATCCCGCCCCTCGAGGACACATGTAGACGCTATCTACGCGCTCTGGAAGGCTTGCAGGTGTGTCCTCGACGTTCACTTGCGCCTCTCCACTCCTCCGAGAGCTACCGTGATCGGAGGGCCTTATAGCCGTGGCGGATTGTTGCATCCAAGCAGCAATAGCCTATTGACGTGCATTGCTTGCTCTTTGCCTAGTCTAAAGAGGAGCACCAACGGACAAAACAAGTCGTGGACGAATTCCTGCAGAAAGAAGGCCCAGCACTGGATGCACGATTACGCAAATACGCCTCTACGCGCGATTCTTACATTGAAGCCTTTTGGGATGCAGCCTATCTCGACACTACAGATTCAGTCGTGCTCAACTTGAACCCCTTCTTTGTCCTTGAGGATGATCCTACGCCGTCTAGAGGCAATCAGATGGGCCGCGCTGTCGGCCTCATCATGGCCAGCTTGGGCTTCGTGCACGACTTGCGGACGGGACAGCTCGAGCCTGACAATATGCGAGGCACGCCGTTGGACATGTACCAGTACAGCCGGCTCTTTGGCACGGCGCGAGTGCCTACCGAGTGGGTGGTCCAGCACATCTATGCTCATCTTTCGGGCTGAATATCCGTGACTATCCTTCCTTCTAGCAACGGCTGCAAGATGATTTCTGATCCCGAATCAAAGCACATCGTTGTTCTCCGTCGAGGCCAGTTCTACTACTTTGACGTGCTGGACTCACATCATCGACCGGCACTGACGGAGCGGGAGCTGCTCACGAACTTGAAGGCTATCTGCACCGATGCAGACAAGACTGCGCCGCAGTTGGTTGCAAAGGGTGCTATGGGCGTCTTGTCGACTGAGAACAGGAAGCTTTGGTACAGGTTGCGGGAGAATTTGCGAACGGACAGCGATAATCGGAATTGCCGTGAGTGTCACTGCCCTGGCTCTGGGCAGGAGGGGCACGGCTGACGCCGCCATATCTTAATACAGTCGAAGTCGTCGACAGCGCCCTCTTTATAGTGTGCCTCGATGACTCGTCACCCAAGGACATCAATGAAACTTGCTCGAACATGCTTTGCGGGACTTACGAGCTCGACCGAGGTGTACAGGTTGGCACATGTACGAATCGATGGTACGAGAAACTTCAGATTATCGTCGCTGCGAATGGTACTGCGGGCATCAACTTTGAACATTCTGGCGTAGATGGTCATACGTGAGTCAGCATTGTCCAATGATCTTGGCTGGGGCACACGTTGATGACCCGCGTCGTTGTTCTCCTTTAGTGTCTTGCGATACGCTGGCGATATCTACACCGACCTCATCATGCGCTTCGCAAAGAGTATCAACGCAAACGCCACGACCCTCTTCAAGGCCAAACTATCGCCATGGGCAACCGGGGCAGGCAAGAAGGCAGCAAATGGCAAGACTTCGCCCGAAGAAGAGCCTGAAGAGCTGGACACTGAGCCGAAGAAGCTTGAATGGAATCTAACGCCAGAGTTGCGGACTGCAATTCGGTTTGCAGAGACGAGATTGTCTGACTTGATCTGCCAGAACGATATTGTGGCGCTCGAGTTTGATGTGAGTTACCGTGCTTGAGGAACGTTGCACCGACGGTGCAATGCTGATAACACTGCGCTCAGACATATGGCAAATCTTTTATTACGAGGCATGGCTTCTCGCCCGACGCCTTTGTACAGATGGCCTTCCAAGCTGCATACTTCTCGCTGTATGGCCGTACCGAGACGACTTACGAGCCGGCAATGACGAAAGCGTTCCTGCACGGCCGCACAGAAGCCATCAAGTAAGCACTAGCTTTACCTGCAGCAGCTATGAAGGCAACAAAGTTGACTTTTCTGAGATCGACAGAACTGTTCAGCCCGAGTCTGTGGCCTTTGTCAGAGCGTTCTGTTCGGACGACGCCGGGCCGCAGCAGAAGATGGACGCTTTGCGAACAGCTTGCAAGAAGCACGTCGACATTTCCCGAGAATGCAGCAAAGGTCTCGGTCAAGACCGCATCATGTATGCCATGGCCGCGCTGGCAAAGGACCCAAGTTTAGGCGCCGAAGCTGGCGCGGATGCGAAAGCCCTCAAGAATGGCGGCTCTGACTCGGAAGACGATAGCGATGGAGCAAAACAGCCGGAGATATTTAGAGATCCCGGCTACGAAACACTCAATCACGCTGTTCTCTCTACTAGTAATTGTGGAAATCCGTGTCTGCGCATGTTTGGCTTTGGTGCCGTCGTGCCGGACGGTTTCGGTATCGGCTACATTATCAAGGTGAGTCCTCACAAAGGCATGTCGTTGAGAAGTGGCTGAGTCCTGACAAAACCTCGCGATGCACAAAGGACGATGCTATCAATATCTGCGCATCGAGCAAGCACTTGCAGACACAGCGCTTCCTCGACACATTGCAGGCATACCTTCTTGAAGTGCAACGCATGCTCACGCAGCTGCACCGCGAAGCAAATGCCAAGCCAGAGTTTGCTGTGAGTTGGCCGGTCATGTTTGTGTCCAGCCGTCGGAGTGTTCTGACTTGTTTTTCTGTGCAGTCAATCAAAGACGAAGAGGACGAGGACGGACTCGATGCCTTTGGCGGCTACGGCTTTTATACCAACTCGTTTGGCGCTATCGACAAGCTATTGGGCCAGGAGCGCAGGACACGCGGGCGCAGCGTTGGCACCAAGATTGCAATGGGTGATTACTGAGTTCTTTGTCGATCGTTTCACAACTCTGTGCGTTGGTGATTTGTGAAATTGCACGGTATAAACACCTATGAATGTAGCAGTAGCGGTAATGGACTGTGCAAAGGGTCACTATTATGCAGCATTTTGTTGAGAGATGCGATTTTACAGTATGACGTTGTGGCGTCGAGCCGCGCTTGCTGCTCTGCCCTGCTCCTAATCCCGCTAATCAACCCATTCGCAACCACAGTCTACAGCAATCATGGCTTCTACGCTGAAGTGGATCGTCAGCGACCTCGAGTCTATGATCCCCAGCTGGTCTTACGGCTCCACCGTCAATGAAGCTCCCCCCAGGATTGGACATTCGCCACCTGCCTCTCCGCTGAGGGTTCCAGAGGGCAAGTCGGTGCTGCTATTCACGAGGTGCGCTCTTCAGGCGATAGATACTGTGGCAGTGATTTGAATTTTATGATGCTCGCTTGCAGGCACATGGGCTGCCCCTTCTGCGAGAAGGGTGAGCTCACGAAACCGGTTCCCCGGCAGCTGATGGATTGATTGACTGACACCCTCGCAGAGATCCGCCGCCTCGTAGATCTCGCCAAGAAGCCTGAATACAGCTCCGTCACTTTCGTCATCATCACTCATTCCGTTTCCTCGCATGCCCTGCATCAATTCATCTACGATGAGCTGCACCTTTCGCCGTCGCAGAACGTGACGCTCTTTGGCGATGCGGAACGGAAGGCCTACGCTGCATATGGTCTCGGTGAACTCAGCTTGTTGAATATCATCAACAAGGATATCATGGGCCAGGTTGGGGAGCTGAAGCAGAATGAGGGAATTGCGAATCGCTTGACGAGGGGGACTAGGTGCGTACCTTGATCAAAGCTGTTTGCAGTCCGCGGCAAGCACCTACTGACAAGATTGCATAAATACAGATGGCAAACGAATGGCGCATACGCAATAAACGATCAAGGCAAGATCTCGTACACGCATGTCGGTAAAGACTCGAGCGATATGGCAGATCTAGACGCTGCAATCAGGAGCATTTCGTGAAGGCACCTTCTCCACAATTCAACATTAATCAAGGTGGCCATAGCTTCGCATGTAGCACGAAACTTCCAATCTTGCTTTCTGTATTGCTATCACACACTTCGTACACTCTCGCCACCCGGCGGAAGATAGGTCCTGCCGCTTTGCGAATTCCCGTGACAGCGCAATGTACGCGTCTGTCGTGCGCCTGTGTTGTCTTTTGCGCTTGTGACGGTCCAACTCTTTGCAAGATAATAAGTCGCAGCCTGCTTTTTCAGCCTTCTTCGACTTTTCTATTATCTTCCTGCAAAGATGGCCATGCACGTTCAACGCTCCTCCGCCTTGGCCGGACAGCGACCAACACTTTTTGAGGATAGAGACACGCACTCGCCTCGGCCAGCCAGCTAGCCAGATAGCAGCGTACCACCAGCACAGCTACCACGCAAACTGACGCAGTCACACAGCTCGGGTCTGGCAACGCCCCCAATCGTTCCAGGCGACCTCACACCATTGAGATCGCTTGTCCGACAGTGCAGCACAGAGCACACAAACCAGCTCAAGCAGCAAGGAGCTCAGCAACATGAAGATCTCTGAGCGGTTCAGGGCAAAGGAGGCCATTGGCCAGCCTTACTTTTCCTTCGAGTACTTTCCACCCAAGACTCGTGAGTTGGGCAAGCTTCTAGGCTGCATGAGCTGCCGGCACGTCTCAGCTAGTGAATACAGCTGACACTGGACCGCTTCCCTTACGCACCCAGCCGAGGGCGTCGCGAATCTTTACGCACGCATCGAGCGCATGCGCGAGCTTGGTCCGACCTTCATCGATATCACCTGGGGCGCCGGGGGCAATCGAGCAGACACGACAGCTCAATTCGTAAAAGCAGCCCACGAAGAGTTTGGCCTCGAGACATGCATGCATCTGACATGCACCGACATGGGCAGAGATATGGTAGAGAAGGCGCTCGAGGTGAGCTCACTGTCTCTTGTGAATGCTCGGCGCATGACTTGTGCTGAGCGCCCGGTGGCAACCTACAGGACGCCTATGAATCTGGCTGCCACAACATTCTGGCCCTCCGAGGCGACCCACCTAAAGGGCAGACCGAGTGGACAGCCCCTGAAAACGGCTTCAAGCACGCCATCGACCTCGTTCGGTTCATTCGCGAAAAGTACGGCAATCACTTTGACATTGCTATCGCTGGATTTCCCGAGGGTCACCCGGACAGAGAGAGCAAAGAGCTAGAGATGAAGCACATGAAGGCCAAAGTCGACGCAGGAGCTACATTCATCTTCACTCAGATGTTTTACGATTTCGACATCTTCAAGCAGTGGGTCCAAGATGTCCGCGCTGTAGGCATCACCATCCCCATCATCCCAGGCATCATGCCTATCCAGAACTATGCAAGCTTCAAAAAGACAACAAAGTGGTTTGGAACTGTTGTGCCACAGTCGTGGGAGGATGCTCTCGCTCCGCACAAGGACGATGATGAACGGGTTCGACAGATTGGAACTCAGCTCGTTTCTGCTCTGTGTCGCAACATTCTAGATGGCAATCTGGACATCCATGGCCTGCATTTCTACACCATGAATTTGGGTAGGTCGTATACTCTGATCGTCTCATTATTTGTCGAAGCACACGCTGACTGCTCTTGTTCAAACCACACAGAAAAGGGCACTCGAATGGTGCTGAAAGAACTCGGCTTTGTGCCCGACAAGGAGTTTGTCAATCCATTGCCGTGGCGACCTGTACGTCAGCCTCACCCTTGAAACTAGATTTTGCCAAGTTATTCTGACGCACCCTCTGCTGCAGGCATTGACCCACAAACGCCGTGCAGAGTCAACGAGGCCAATTTTCTGGGCAAATCGAACAAAGTCGTACCTCGCTCGCACAGAGACCTGGGACGAGTTCCCAAACGGCAGATGGGGCGATTCGCGCTCGCCAGCTTACGGTGAAGTCCGGCCGGGCTTCGGCCTCGGCATCAAGCAGGGTGTGAGCAACTCTGCCCTTTTTGCACACTTACCCAATCGCTCAGCTCAACTGAATGCCGTGTTTTCTTATCAGGCTGAAGACGCAAAGAAGCTCTGGGACTCTCCTCAGTCAGTCGAAGATGTCCATCGTCTTTTCGCCGACTTTTGCCGCGGCAAGCTGTCTACGCTTCCTTGGTCCGAAGGCCCAGCTGCAGCAGAAACAACGCCCATTTCGGAGCCGCTGGCCAAGATGAACGAACTTGGCTACTTAACTATAAATTCGCAGCCTGTTGTCGATGGCGTCAAGAGCAGCGATCCCGTGCATGGGTGGGGTCCCAAGAACGGCTACGTATACCAGAAGGTGGGCTGGTGCTGCTAGATTGGGCACACTAGAACGTTCAAGCTAATTCTAGGCGTCCTCGCAGGCGTATCTCGAATTCTTCGTTTCGCCAACACAGGCGGAGAAGCTCTTTAGCATCTTTGAGAAAGAAAGCAATATCAGCTACTATGCGGTGACAAAGGCTGGTGAACTCTTCTCAAACGTTACCACGGAATCTCCAAATGCAGTCACTTGGGGTGTTTTCCCTGCGAAGGAGATTCTGCAGCCTACCGTCGTCGACCGCTTCAGCTTTGAAGCTTGGAAGGTGAGCATGCGCTTCTCTGGCAGCGGCACTCTTCATAACTAACCTTGCATTGACGTGTGACAGGATGAGGCGTTCGAGCTAGGTCAGCAATGGGCGAACCTTTACCCCACCGATTCAAAATCGCATCAAATCCTCAGCGAGATCTTCAGCACGTACTACCTCATTAATGTAGTCCACAATGACTATCGCGACCCGGACAATCTGGCGATCTTCCGCCCTTTCCTGTCCGACGCCAACTCGCCTAGCCCAAAGAGCTCGCCAACCTTCAATGGCGCATCCCCTCGCCAGACGAATGGTCACTAGAGACTTTCTGTGTCTCGGTGTTCTTGATGGCTTGCGCGACGAAGCAAAGCTGGACGAAAATTCGTGAATATACCCATTTTGTTAGCAACCCCCGACACCTCAACGGTGCACTATGCATATCCAATTATGGGCGCGACAATCCAGAGCACATTTCTGCGTTCTTGGCGTCCAACCACGACAAACATTAGCAGTTCGGTCCAACGGCGCCTGCCTCAGCCTTTGTAGCCATAGGAAACTACGTCTAGCGCTGCTTGCGCTGTCTCGAGTGCAGCAGGACAAGCAAAAAGACCCTCAACGGGTGAAACAAGCCATACTGACGCATGAAGCAATTTACGCTAATGCCCGATGGCAGCTCGGCTGACACCAGCAGAGGCAGAGGGAGAGCCCGCCTGACATGTTGTCACAGTAACTTACTGTACCCTATTTTGCTACGAGTGACGCGATAGCACCTGCATGTCCTCGTCCAACGCATTGTTCTTCTCAGCCAGAGTTCCTGCACGTGCCTTTGTCGCCACAGTGCACGCGGTCCGACGTTGCTTGACATTTGGCCCACTAAACGCCTCTTTGCCTCTGCTCGACTGCGAACATTGGCAACTGCACGGCAGACAAGCTTGCTTACTGCCGCTGCCCGATGCTCAATCCCGTCACCGCAGTGCGCGATGCTTGCACGCACACGCTCGCAGACTTTCAGGTGTACGATGACGCGACCAAGCAGTCGCGCGCACTGCCCATCAAGCCGGACGCCAAGCTGCGCGTCATTGGAGCTGGACACAGCAGGACGGCCACGCTGTCGCTCTACGTGGCTCTCATGACGCTGGGAATGCGGGTAGGGAGAGCTCTCTGCGTGGTCATGGTGATAATGCGGCACGTGCTCACATTGGGGTCGTCCATACTGCTTGAAACCACTTGGGCTGGCAGACATACCATGGCATGGAGCTCGTACAAGGACAAGAGCCTCGTAAATTAGCGCAAAAATGGATTCAAGTGCAAGAAACAGACCTGGCGCAAGGTCATACTGATGGCATCGATTTTCGTCAGGTCATGGAAGGCTTTGAAGCTGGCTGCGATAATCCATTTGCTGTGCGCATGAGCCTCCCGGTGTATGAGTTTGAGCGTCGAATGTGTGTTACTCATTCTATCGCTACGCTCTACTTCCGCAGGAATACTGGTACGAGCTGTCTAGGGCGTTTCCAGATGCCAAAATCATCTATACTCATCGGGACAAGCTTGCATGGTACAACAGCTTTATGGACACGATTGTCAATCCCATGATACACAACAAGTGGTACGATATGGCAATTGCCTGGTTTCCAGCTTTGAGGACTGCCCGCAAGGTAGGTTTGTATCGTGGCGTGACAGTGTCTTGTGGTAACAAGCGACATTGTGTACCGACGGCTCATCTGGCTTGTGCTTTGTTCACAGTCATTGAGGCTGCTCTTGAAAAAGTACAATGGAGACTATGGAGGTCTGCGTCCAGGGCTCATGGAGGAGAGACTTGCAGAGATCCAAAAAAAGTGTGTACAACTTCTTTGCTGCCAGCCAGGTCTCTTCAGCAATCAAGCAAGCTGACACTCCTCCTTTTCAGGATCTCGCCAGAGAGACTTCTCGTATTCCACCCTCGAGGGGGGTGGGAGCCTCTTTGTCATTTCCTGCAGGTGCCAGTGCCCGATGTGCCTTTCCCGAAACTCAATGACGGTCAGTGTCAAGCACTTTCTGTGGAGCAAGACGTCATCATACACGACTTGGCTGACTTGCATGATTGACAGGGCCGTCGATGCAGTCTGGCTTGACAACCGTCACTGTTGTCGGTTGCGGCATGTGGGCAGCCGTACTGGCGATTGCGGCCGCCCCTGTCGGGTGGCTTATGCGATGAGGATGTGTGGCGCTCGCTGTTAAGGTCCCAAAGAGACCTATGATGGAAGACTGTATAGTATCTTTGCCGCGACTGTCGGGTTGTAGTCGAGCACGTGAAAGTGGTGGCGAGGAATTGGAGCTAGAGAGAGCGACCGAGTCGTCACAAGGTGTTTTCTGGTTTCGTCTTTACCAACGCACGCGGACAAAGATGGTCAACCCCCTCGTCGCCTTGCGAGATGCCTGCGTAAGCAGACTGTCCGACGCCCAGGTGTACGACGATGTCAACAAGCACTCGGCGACGATTCCAATGCGGCCAGACGCGAAGCTGCGCGTCATTGGGGCAGGGCACAGCAGGAGTGCTACGCTGTCGCTGTACGTCGCGCTCATGACACTGGATTTCAAAGTGAGAATTGGCCCTGTCCTGCAGTTCAGGGCCTGTTGTTGATAGCTCACGCGTGCGCGGCGACTGCTTCGTGTCCACTTGCAGACTTATCACGGCATGGAGCTCGTGAATGGACCAGAGCATCCACATGTATCGCGCAAGTGGATCAATGTGCTCGAGACAGACCTAGCACAGGGCGATACCAAGAGCATAGACTTTGAAGACGTAGTCAAAGGCTACGATGCAGGTTGCGACAACCCGTTTTGCGTCAGTTTGGGGGTCCCGCCACTGCTAGCGTTTCTGAGATTGCTAGTCTACATGTCTGACCGATGCTGATGCCTCCTCGATGAATTCTGGCTGCATAGGAATACTGGCTCGAATTGTCAAGAGCGTTTCCCGAAGCCAAAGTCATATATACTCATAGAGATGCTCAAGCATGGTACAATAGTTTTCAAGACGCTCTGATTAAACCAATGGTCGACAACATGTGGTATCGCTTGGCAATCTTCTGGTTCCCAAGTCTTCGCACGGTCAACAAAGTCGGTCTATTTGCCCCTCATCGAAAACATTTGCAGCTGCTTATCAGACACATGCATGTTTTACTTGCCTCTTCCTTGATATAATTATCTCAGGTCATCATCTTGCTTCTGAAAAAGTACCAGCGCGACAGCGGAGGCTTGCGGCCCGAATTGATGGACGAGCGACTTGCAGACATCAAGAAAGAGTGAGTGACCGGAAAGAGAGGGTTCAGACTCGAGCAGACCAGCGGCTGAAGAGCACAATGTATGGGATTAGGATACCTCCGGAGAAGCTGCTCGTCTTCCATCCCCGCGAAGGCTGGGAACCACTTTGTCGCTTTCTTGAAAAGCCTGTCCCGGACATTCCCTTCCCAAAGGTAAATGATGGGCCGTCTTTGCAGTGGGTGTTGACTACTGTCACCATTGTTGGCTGTGGCCTATGGGCCACGACGTTTGCCATCGGAGTGGGCAGTGTCGCCTGGCTTTTGAAGTGAGGGGAAATGGAAGATTAGGGTCGTGGTTCCCAAGTCACGCGAGGGTGCAAGGCAACAGCAGCAGAGCAGCAATTGACTGCACCCATCAGCAATATCATCTCCACGTGCCTTTCTGCCGGTCTAAGTCATTGTTCGTATGTCCTGGCTGCCGGTTTGACTGTGTGGGTCAGCATGTGGCTATACGCCAACATGTTAATGGTACGCCCATTCCGTACAAGAGCAGGTCGCGACACACAATCACTTGCAGGCTGAACGGTGGCGAAATTGCTGATCTAGATCTCGGTTAGCAGAATGCTGGCTTGGCCATCAGAGGGCGCTGCTGACAGATACTTTACATGATATACACTGTGTTATAACAATTCAAATTACTGCACAGGCTTCCCTTGCTTCCTACTCGTCCGCTATCGGCTCGCGGGGTCTCCGTACAGATAAGCGGAGCCCCGCCTTTTCCGAAGTGCCGAAGATCTCGCGGCGTGTCCATGGGGGCGCCTGTTGCTGTCGAGTGCTCCTGCACTTGAGCCATCAAGAACATAAAGCAGCAGCGAGACTCCACACAACCTCACCAGGAAGCACACAGCGACGCCTCCGACACCCGCCGAATCGCTCTCCTCCGGTCGTCCGCTCGCGCTGCTGATTAGCGCGCAGCCTGAGAGATCAGCGCTTCGACCTCTCAAGCAACGCTACTGGTACTGCGACAGCAATAATACCTGACTGTCAGGTCGCTTGAAGACTGCACCCTCTCCTGCTGGCTCGCGTGCTTGTTAGTGAAAGCTTCCATCCACAATGGTCGGCCTGCTGGATCTCCCACTCGAGCTGCTTGAGGAGATAGCACATCAAAGCATCGGCACCTCGAAAGAATGGTGTCCACGCAGCACAGCATGCTCAACCGAGCTATCGCTCCGCCTGGTCCACCCGCATCTCACGCCCGCCTTTACGCTCGCTCTCTTCCAGTCATGCAAGCTGGTCCTGAACCCCAGACACAGTGGATCCGTGTCACATCTCATCCACTTTATCGACACTCATCAAGCAGCGAGACATCTCACTTCGCTCGAGATCATGGCTCGAAATTTCTTGCAGCGCACACACAAGCTCAACGAACAGATCTCAGACCTCGTCGCCCGCTGCCACCACCTCGCCAACCTCGAGCTCTTCCTCGACGGCCACTTCGTACACTTCGCAGAATTCCCAGTCATGCCCAGCTTGAAGCGCCTTTGCGTCCAGGGCGAATCTGTCTACGCCAATATCGGGTCATTGGCAGACGTAGCTCCAAATCTTGTTTGCTTGGAACTGCTCGCGCCATGCTTTAGCGGACATCGAGTTTCAGATGGCACGACCCCACCGGGTCAAGGTCGGCTCTCCAACATACACTTTGGCGCCTTACCCGAATCGCTTTCGCAAATCCATATCGCAAATCTCAACACGCCCTCCGGCCAAGCTCTCCTACAAGCACTTCCATTTCTCCCTGTTCACTTCTCATACACGCTCATCCATAATTACGATCTCCTCGAGCTCGTCCTCTTGCTGTGTCGAGAGGCATTCTGCAGACGCCTTGTTACTCTCTCTTTGTCAAGCACCAGCTTTGTGGCGCCGATAAGACTCCTTGACTTCAAGCAGAGCATGTTGCTCAACATGGCAGCTCCGAATGTTCAGCTTCATTGGTCAGATTCGAAGAAGGAGACCGTCATCTGAGCGATGCTGCGACGCCGAGGAGCGTATGTTTCTTACATCATATCAAGGACCAATTTAGGAAATTATCTCTCTATAAGGGACAATGGCGTCTTTGCGTCTAGAAATAACATCAACATCGTAAACCTCGTACTATCACGTTGCTTTCATTCCTCTTCTTGTCCTGCGTCTGCTTCCCTCCAGTACCTGCAGGTACGCTCAGTCATAGACCTTGAGCTTTGCGAAAGCTGGGTTTGCAAGGATTTTGGCCAGTTTCTGAGCAGGTGTGACCTCCTTCTTTCCGTCACTAGCCTCGTTCTCGGGCTTGGCCTCCTGTCCAGTACCCAAATATTCAAATTCATCATCGCCGTTGGCGGCCATTTCTGTCTCTCCCTCTTCTTTAGCAGCTTCTGCTTCGAACTCTGCGTCTCGGAGGAAGCTCTTCATGATAGCTGCAGAATAGCCGCTGACAAGTTCGACGCCTGGTTGGTCAGCTCTGGCCGGAGCAGTGCCTGTGAATGCCTCGCCGCCTTGAATGTTCCAATACACGACCCTGGGCAGATCGTAGCCGGCCTTCTGAAATCTTTCGGTGACAACCTGGTGGGGCGTCTTGTTTCTGCCGTCCACCGGGCGGCCCCAGTCGGCGCAGGCATCATCAAATTGCATGTCGGAGAAAATGAACAGCTATAAGCAAACAGTAGAGGGTCAGCACTATTCAAGATCAGCGGAGCATTGGAGACACACCTTTTGTATCATCTCCTCTTTCTTGATCTTGTTCTCGACGGCAAGCTTCAAAATCAGGTCAAAGACCTTGTCAAGCGCGGTGTTCATGCCCCAGTCTGACCTAGCCATACTCTCTGCAGTGGCCTTGAGCGTAGCTCCCTCTTTCAACTTGACAATCTGTGGCTGAGCCGAAAAGGTGATGAAAGCTCCATTGAAAGGCGGTGCTGCGAGCTGAGCAGTAAGGATACCCATGGCGACAGCGACGGTGATTGGGAAGGGCGGCGATTTCTGCATGCGGATACCTAGGCTGCCCATGCTTCCCGAGACGTCGACCACAGCGATGCCGTTTGTCAATGTGCCGGCTGAAGATTCCTTCAGCGAATTGACGAGACTGTTCCATTGCGCATCGATGGTGGAGGAGAGCGCACGCTCGAGCTCGGTGATCTTGTCCGCGGGCAGCTTCTTTCTGGCGGGTGCATCGAGCACCATCGCCGGCGCCATCGCTTCAATGAGCAGCTCATGCGGAAAGAGAGCGGCGCCAGAGATCTTCTTCTTGCCTTGAAGAACGTGCTCGAGATACTTCATAAAGTTCTTTTCATCATGCAACAGGAAATTGAGCTTGTTCCTACAGACAGAAACGGACAGAAAAAAGGGTTAGCTCGATGACGACGGAGACGAAATTATGCAAAAGATGAAATATGACCAACCTCGACATGCACTTGCTCGCACACCTGCCGTAGTCGATCTTCTCCCACTTATTAGCCGCCATCTTGACCTCGGGCACATCTAGCGCCTTCCTCAACGGTGCCAGCACCTTGGTCTGCAGCGCCATTCGTCGATCCACATTCCCAGCAATGCTAGGGAACAATGCCGCCGCGATACCGGAGGCGACAAGGAGTTGCTTGTCCAGTGATTTACCGGGCGTCGGTGCCCATTTAGCAGCTAGCGAGAGCTGGCTAGACACTTCGTACGCCTTGTCCTTTGGCAATCCAACGAGCTTTTCGGCAATCTTGAGATCTGCTTCCATAGCCTCTGCACAGAGCTTGCAAACGACAATGTACAGTACTCGGACTTTGGGCTTGGCCTTCAACGCATCTTTCAGGCGATTGAGCTGCATTGAATGCTTCGTAGCTGAATCGGCAGCTGCATAGGTTTTGTACCATTCAGGCAAAGCAGCCAGTTTCGATGACCTCTTGGCGTACATCCGCTTCTTATCGGACGCGTCGACTTTGCCGCCTCTGTTAGGAACGATGAGCTTGCCGAATGCGCTAGAGTCGAGACCATTGTTCTGGGCGCGGGCGAGGGCGGGAGCTGTTACGTTGCCATCAAGCGTGCCGTCCACGGCGAGCAAGAGGATGTTGAGGAGGCTGGAAAGATGGAACAGGGGAAAGCGGCGTCAGCATACATCTGTCTCTGAGAAGGCCGGGTAACATAGAGCAACGATGATCTGCAGAGACTCACTCCTTGAAGCAACCATGAGGAGTGCCGGACCGCTCAATGAGCACGTTGACGCCGTCTCCAGCGTCTGCGTTGAGATCTGACCTAGTGCACTCCTTCGTCGTCAGGAGATGCAGGCTGTGTGCACGACAGAGCAGACATCAGCAAAGGTGACTCGTACTTGGCGCTAGATGAGCTGCCAGCAAGAATGTATCATGAAGTCGACTCACTTCTCAAACAGAGTTCTAGGATGGTGTCGATATAGAAAACCAGTGAGATGGTAAAAGACGTGCTCTCGGATCCCTTTTCCTTCGAGAATCGACCTGGCCTGCCAGATGATTTTGAGCGTGTCCAGGGGGTTCTTCTTCCATGCAGACTCGACAAGGGGAGTCAAAGATTCAGGAGTGACTGTCGGAGCGAGTTCCCAGAAGAGGCTGTGATGGGAAGGAATGTGGTCAGTTGGCTTTTCGAAAAAGAGGGACAAAGCTGGATCCAACATGGACTCACTCTACCAACGGATCACCAGTAGTAGAGTAAGCGGCTGCATCATTTGCCGTCCTTGCATCAGGCTCGTTGAGGAGTGCCGTCATGAATATCGAAGTGACCGGAGCAGTGGCAGGGGCTGGAGCTAGTACCGCAGCCTTGACAGGGATCTCGTACCTGTCGAGAAGCTGCTGCAGCGTCTCTAGGCCATTCTTGAGCTCGTCGACGAGGTCCTGAGGGAGTGACCAGTCCTTGTTAGACGCGTGTGCACCAGTGGCAGCTGCAGGTGCATGCTCAGAGCGTGTAGCAGCTGATGGCATCGTGGCGTGAGCACTGGCCATTGCTGTTGACAAGTCAGCGGGCAGCAACTCAAGTTGAGCAGAGGAGAGAGGCAGAGGATGGCCAAAAAGGTGGAAGCTATCTGTCTGTCAGACAAGTCTCAATGGCCAGTGGTTCAGTCTGACTCGGACGCTTCTTGTGTGACAGCCGATCACGTCGCCCGAGGGGCTTCAGCGCGTCATGCCAGTAAAGAGAGAGGGTAGACGCGAGAGACGACTGCATATGTGTTCTAGTGATTTTGATGCTGCTGAGCGAGTCTTGCTGCCTGAACGCGTCTGTAGTCTCCGTGACTATGTTTCGCTCGCGTCGACATCATGTTTGGCCACCTTCCCATGACTCGAAGGACAGCGAGCCAAAAAGAGAGCGAGCAGCAGCACGCCGAGGGATCGTCACAGATGCGCTAGAGAGTTTTGATCCAGAGCTCCCTGCGTGACAAGCTCGTCTCTCGTCCCAGTCCAGTCGGCTGGAAAAAGAAAAAGGGAGACTCCGCGGGCGAGGAAAGCAAGCCTGCATCGCCCAAGATACATTGTTTATATCTCCCACGAGGAGAGATGGTAGTTGAGCTACGGAGTCGTTTGGTTTGTATGTCATATGATTGCACTGGTTGTGGCTCGATTCCATAGTCTTGTTGACGGGTTGGCGTGCACCACCAGAAACCGTCGAGCCGTTGACTCGACCTCGCCAAACAGAGCAAAAGAGGAAGAGCGACGTGACGAGCACGTCTGATGCAGCGTGCTTCGATCCACAGTTCTATGAATTGGTTGCGGCCGGGTGATGAAGTCGGGCAAAAAGAGAAGGAGGAGACTCCGTTGCCGTGGTCGATGTCGCTTGACATCGCTCACGGTCAAACTTTTGCAGAGATGTTCAGATGCGCTACGGAGTCAGAGATATAGGCCATCTATTATGGTTATATACGTGTTCTTGAGGTTCACTCAAAGCAGATCTGACTGCTCTTTGACCCGTGCATGCATACGCCTCTTTACGCGTCAACGGCCCGGGACACGTCTCGACAGCTCTACCAAATAGGCTCGGACGGGTGAAAGACACTGTACATAGACGTTAATTTAACAAAAGGAAAATGTAGGTGCCATGTCCATAGTAGCGTGCTTGAGAACCTGCTTCTGTGCGAAATAGTAAGTCCAAAGCACGTGCTTGAATGAAGATGAGCATGTCATCGACAATTTGTCAATGTAAAACGTAAGACAGGGTGTCCAACAAGCCTGAGATTCCTCCCAAGCCTGCTTTGATCCGAGGCTCCCGAAGTGTGACAAGCATTTGATGCTAGAAAGAAAAAAAAGAAGAGGCAGACCCAGCCGGTTTCCCTGGTCTACTTACCACGTACTGGAAATGCTGTTCTTTTAACAACATTTCCATTACAGGGCAGAGGCCACGGACCTTGCTAGGCCTGGAAAGTGCACTTTCCATGTCCCTGTTAGCGACGCTATGGAGGGTCGCTGCAACGGAAGAAGCCTATAATCGTGTCCAGTCTGTGTAGGGAAGAGCTTTGACCAGCGATTGACGAAAAAAAAAAAAGGGCAGCGGCATGCGTTGTTCGACACGTTCGCAGCCGTGAAAAGAAGGGGATTGATCCAGTGTCCATCGTATGCTTTGGGTCGGTATAGAGCTGTAGTCACTGCTTGAGTATATGTCAGATCATCAGCAAAAAGTACATTCGGGGCCAGCCAGTACCGGTTAGGGCAGAACTGCTAGCCTGCCCCGAATCGAGGCTGTGAAGTGGTTTGAGCATTATTAGTCCATCAGCAATTACAATTTCAATGGTCCTATAGACATCTTGCTCTTCCTGTCGTCGTGCCCTGTATGTCCGGCGTGGAGAAGCTGCTGGAGCCAAGCCAAGGAAGACGAGCAATCGGCTGTTCCTTGCTTCTTGACGACTTCAGCTTATCCCAAGGACTGTCTTCGTACATGGCCACTGCAGCCCATCAAGCACCCCAATAACGCTCACGACATCGTCACTTCGACAGCGAGCACGTCCGTCGACGACCATGTCGAGCTCGACGGAGTCGCTGGCTCAGAAACATGCACGTGGCGACTTGGCAGCGCAGAGCCAGCAGGACAAGAGCAGCAAGCATCCCAGGTCATGGTCTACGAAGCGCAAGGCATGGACAGCTGTGATCGCACTCCTAGCTATTGCCGTCATCGTCGTCGCCGTTGTCGTGCCGGTCGTGCTCACACGAAAGAATCGCCGACCCAAATCGTATCAAGAGCTCTATTTCCCTTCAGGCTACAACGGGACAGGCACAAATGGCGTCATCTACCCTGACAGGGCGAAGAATATGACTGGGACGTATGATCAGCTTGTTGTGTGAGTGCCCATCTTCGTGTGCACAAGACTAGCAGCCATGCTGATAACAGCAACGTTTGTGTGGCGACTTCTTGCAACGACAGCTTCGGCTCGTCGTACAGCGACAATGCACACCCAAGAGCTGCTCAGTATGGCGGTAGCATAGCCGGAGAGCCATACTGGGTGGGTCTTTGCTCCAAATTGGCTGTACAAATCTCAGCTTCAGCTGACAATTGGAATCATACCGTCTCGCTTCCGTGCAGCAAGGAAGATGGAGCGACGGACCGAGTAAGCTCTCCAAACACTCTCTTCTAGCTTGCTGCTAGCTTTCATGTGATACCACTACAAATGCTGACCGCTTGCTTTGTCTTGAAGTCTGGGTAGAGTACCTCAGAGATATGCTGGGTTCAAATGTCACACACCTCAACTACGCCTACGGCGGCGCAACGACCAACAACAGCATCCATCTAGCAGGCTCACCTGACACAGGCTCACAAATGCAAATGTACCGCTCGGAACATCCAGCCAATAACGTCTCCAAGCCGCTCATCGCGCTCTTTACCACTACAAACGACATCACTGCGACTTTCCGTAATTACCTCGACTCTACGAGTTCGATATACCAAGACTTGCCTGGTGCACTCGAAGAGATCAACCGCTCTGCTTCCTCACTGCTCTTGCAGCTCGATGCGCTCATCCCAAATGTTACGCAACGCAACGTCAACGTGCCAGATATTCTGCTACTCCCTATTCTGCCAGTCGAACTTGCTCCCCAGAGCAGGGGCATCGCAGGACCCAGCAAGGCGACTCTCGACGTCCTCAGGCAGATTTCGTACAATTACAACTGGATATTGATGACTGGAGCGAGGTATCTCGCTAGGCAATTGCAATACAGAGGTCGCATAATGACATTCGACGTCCCAGCGTGAGCTCTACTTGTTTCAACTTCAGTACTTTGAGCTGATGAAAGTTGCATCCATGCCTTGCAGATGGTACTACCGCATGATGGACCATCCTGGCGATTATGGCCTCAGCAACACCCGCAGCGGATGTACGCAGGTCAGTGCGTGCAATAACGCATCAACCTACCTCTGGTGGGATCATCTGCATCTGCCAACGCACATGCAACGGACACTCGCGAGACTGGCTGCGAATGTAATCCTAGATGAGGAGATCATGCCCTGAATTTGGGCTCGCGTGAAAAGAAAAGAGAGCTTCAAGTGATGCATCTTGTAGCAATAGACACTGGAAAGTCCAGCTTGAGCCACCTCACATTCATGTACATACAGCAAAGCGAGAGCGAGGAAAGAGTGAGAAAAAAGAGATGAAAGACTCCGTGGACTCGAATACGGCCCTATCGCTGCTACCACGAGGGCGCGTCATGACGGCCTTGTCGTCCAACATGCCGTCGCAGTTAGCGGCGCTTTGGCCGTTACGCTGCCTTTGACGACTAGACTAATGCTGCGTGACGGCTGGTTATGAAAAGCTTCGGAGCCGGCGAGGCAATTGGTCAAACGCTATGTCGTGGTCTTGCTGTCGGGTCGCTTGCCGGTAGGGTACGGTTACACAGAGGGCCGCGCGGTTCCTCTTACGTCTACAGGTCCGTCCGAGTATGGCGAACACAGGCAAGTAGCATAGCCTCCGCTAGTGTTTGGCCCTGTTCACGTCAAACGAGCAGGATCTGAATAAGCAGAAGTGTAAGACGTCGAATACCGAATGTTGAAGCAAGCAAGTGTCGAGCGCGTGTCTCGGACGTGGCATAAGCATCAGTTCCCTGCATTTATGCAAGAGAGGAGGGGGGGGGGGGGGGGGGCGGCATAAAAAGACACCGCAGAGGTCGCCCACGGGTCCCCAACTACATTGGAAGAGCAGG